>OX155899.1:48233358-48300858 GCA_944588485.1 Phosphuga atrata
ATTATAGCCATCCAAGAGATGAGATGGACAGGGAACGGCATAATCCAGAAAAGAAAACACGATATATACTATAGCTGCCACAAAAATGAACATAAGTTTGGGACACAGGGTTTATTGTTAGCAAAAGGGTAAAACATCTAATAATAGGATTTACACCAGTAAGCATGAGAATATGCTGTATACGTGTTAGGGCAAAGTTCTTCAATATAAGCATTATAACGACGCACGCGCCAACAGAAGAGAAAGCAGAAGACGAAAAAGACCAATTCTACGACGAATTAGAAAAAACCTATAATAAATGCCCAAATAATGACTTCAAGATGATAATAGGAGGCATGAACGCAAAGATAGGTAAAGAGCCCGCCCTATACCCTCAAAGAGGGAAGCATAGCCTGCACAATGAAACTAGTGAAAATGGGCTAAGATTAGTCAACTTCGCAGCCTCCAAAAACATGGTAATAGGCAGCACCAAGTTCGAACACAAAGACATACATAAGGCAACATGGAAGCACCCAGATGGCAATACGTTTAATCAGATCGACCACCTACTCATTGATGGGCGGCATGAGTCAAACCTTATGGACGTGAGAACATATGGAGGAGCAAATATTGATTCTGATCACTATCTAGTAGAAACTAAAATCAGGGCAAGAATATCGGACGTACAAAAAGTACGAGGTGAGCGACAGAAAAAGTATAATACGGAAAAGCTGAAGATACAGGAAGAAGCAACTAAATTCAGAGAGAGCATCAATAAACGAATTCAAGAGGAACAACCCACAGCAGAGACGTTAACCAACTGTGGGAAGTATGTAAAAGGATAATAAAAGCGTCGGCAGAGGAAGTGATAGGAGAAAAGCAAACACGCACAAGGAATAACTGGTATGATAAAGAATGCCAGGAGGCCACAGAAAAGAAGAATGCAGTATATCTAAAAATGCAAAGCAAGTACAGAACAAGAGCGACGATAGAAGAATATAGAGAAAGGCGTAGAGAAGAGAAAAAGATACATAAACAAAAAAAGAAAAAACACGAAAACGAGCAGAGTAAGGAACTCGAAAAACTACGGAACCAAAATGAGAGCAGAAAGTTCTATAGGTTTTTCAAAGAAAAAATATGCAAAGCCAAAAATGGACAAATCATAAATGAGAAAGACAAGATATTGGACAGATGGGCAGAATACTTCAACGAACATCTTAGCGGAGTTGAGGAAAATAACCCAGAAGATGAAGAAAACAACAATAATCCTATAACAGATGAGAACCAACCACCTCCCACATTGGAAGAAGTTAAAAAAGCAATAATGAAAATGAACAATAATAAAGCGCCTGGGTCTGACAATATACCAAGCGAACTCATCAAGCATGGCGGACGAGAACTAACACAGGTCATACACAAACTAATAACAAACATATGGAAGCTGGAAATAATACCGGAAGAATGGAACATAGGCCTGATATACCCTCTGCATAAAAAAGGTGACCAACTAAATTGCACAAATTACAGAGGTATAACACTCTTAAACACAGGCTACAAAATCTTATCAAACATTATCCTTAGCAGAATAGTAAGTTATGTCGAACAGATTATTGGAAACTACCAATGTGGATTCCGTAGTGGAAGATCGACAACCGATCAAATCTTCATACTTAAACAACTCCACAAATCTTAGAAAAGACAACTGAATTTATGGTGGATACATACCACACATTCGTGGATTTCAAAGCTGCATACGACAGCATAAATATAAAGGCGCTATATGACGCGATGCAAGAACTTGAAAAACCACCCAAGCTTATAAATCTCACGAGACATACAATGAAACAAGTGATATGTGCAGTCAAGATACCAAACAAAACATCCAGGCAATTTATAACACAAAAAGGAGGGAGACAAGGGGACGCTCTTGCGTGCCTACTGTTTAATATAGTAGTCGAAAAAGCAATAAGAGATTCAAAAATTGAAACGTCTGGATCAATTTTCACAAAATCAGTTCTAATACTGGCATACGCGGACGACATCAATATAATAAGTAGAACAAAACGGAATAGCATAGAGGCCTTTAACAATCTAGAAAGAGGAGCTCGAAAAATGGTTCTAGAAATAAATGAACAAAAAACAAAAGCAATGGTCGTAACGCGTAATAGAGGCGGGAGAAATAGAATCGGTCAAAACATAACAGTAGGCGACTATAATATAGAAACAGTACGGGAGTTCATATACCTAGGTTCCCAAATAAATAATGAAAGAAAAAACGAAGAAGAAATAAAGCGAAGAATAATCACAGCTAATAGATGTTACTATGGAGTCGAAAAACAACTGAGGTCGCCGAACCTGACAAGAAAATCAAAATGTATAATATACAATACATTAATATGGCCTGTATTAACATACGCTTCAGAAACGTGGACCCTAAGCAAAGCAGACGAGAACCTCCTGGGAGTCTTTGAAAGGAAAAAATTGAGAAAAATATTTGGCCCCGTCCAAGAAAACCAGGCATAGGAGCAGATACAACCACGAGCTGTACCAAATATATGAAGATGTCGACATAGTAAAAATAATAAAACTAGGAAGACTAAGATAGGCAGGACATGTAATGAGGATGAATGACGAAAGACCCACAAAACGAGCACTTAGATCAGAACCCGATGAAAATAGAGGAAGAGGTAGACCAAAATTGCGATGGATAGACGGGGTAGAAAAAGACCTGAGAAGCATAGGGGTAACTAACTGGAAGAATATAGCCCAAGACAGAGACGGATGGCGGAAGATCCTTGAGGAGGCCAGGACCCACCCAGGGTTGTAGTGTCAACGATGATGATGAATTATCAACACGGTTTTATTAAAGGGCGGAGCACCGATACAGCATGCTTCCAATTTATTAGAGAAGCTACTGAGCAATTAGAAAAACACCATATACCTTGCGGGATACTACTAGATTTATCGAAATCTTACGATATGGTCGATCATACTATTTTACAAGAAAACTAACAAAATATGGAATCAGAAGCCACTGCAGTGGATCTCCTCTTACCCAGCGAATCGGAGACAAATAGTAGAGCTACCCACAACTAAAGGCAGAGTTAGATCAAATCCTCTGACAGTTGACATGGTAATCCCCCAAGGCAGCATCTAAGGGCCTCTTCTACTTACTCTATACATTAATGTCCTGCCATATGTTTCCCTAAATAATTCTTCTAAAATGGTTATGTATGCAGATGATACTACCCTGATATCAGCTAATAAGTCAGTTAAAGTTATTGAACCTAACAACAAATCAACAGTTACAACATGGTTCAACAAGAACAGAATGATTTTAAACAATGCAAAGACGAACATATTAATATTCAAAACTGAAAGAGATAATCGCATATATAATAATGAAATATCTTTGAATGATAGCACTATAATAATTCAGCATGACGGAAGACTACTTGGATTATACATTAACGATACACTTGACTGGACAACCCACATATTAAACCTGACTAAGCGACTAAATAAGGGACTTTAAGCTCTTAGAACCTTAACACGATACTTAAACCAGGATGTATTAAAAATGGTTTACTTTGCTAATTTTCACAGTCACTTAAGATTTGGTATCATGTTCTGGGGGCGCGATACACTAATTAGTGACGTCTTCAAGTTCCAAAAGGTGGCACTAAGAACAATATACAATTTAGACTACACAGAAACATGCAGATATGTCTTTAAAACAGCTAACATATTAACAGTGATTGATATTAATTATTTTTCTTGTAACCTTTGTGTGGTGGAATTGATGTTCTTCAAATAACGCTTTATTCTTGACCAAAAATAATAAAGATTCATACGGCACGTATGTGTTTGAATCTTTATTATTTTTGGTCAAGAATAAACCGTTATTTGAAGAACATCAATTCCACCACACAATGGTGAAAAGAAATACAATTTATAAGAAACTTCCACACAAGCTAACCCTGACAGAAAAGTTACCACCATATAACAATATAGAATTATATAACAAGCTACCACTATATGTGTCGTTCATTGTAAAAGTGGTGTACCTCCATGTTTTTTAAATTCTTATTTTTTTGCTTAAAGGGGGAAGTCCATGTAAAATTTTCAAAAAATCCATTTTTTTTTTTCGATATTCTGAAAGTACACTATGTTAAGCGTGTACTGACCAGACGAAAAAAAAAATCTCGAATATTTACAAAATTACAGCTAATATAATGGAGCGGCCGGAGTACGTATTGTAAAGTAGCGAGCTAGGTAGCCGGAGCGTTTCGGACAAAAGAACCTGTCCATTATAATAACTCGAAATACTTCTTCAGTCCTATTCCTGGAAATGCTTCCTTCTATTATAATGTATATGTAAGGATATATATATATATATATATATATATATATATATATATATATATATATATATATATATATATATATATAGAATACAAAGGAGCATTTACAGGTATATATACTTTCACGTTCCTGTACGAGTGTAACGTTAGTCGAGAAATGGTTTTAGTTTAGCTGGAGAATTCATCGTGTTCAGTCGATTTTGAACAGTGAAAATGCCGAATTATAAAAAAGGTACGCGTGGCAATATTGCACGAAATAACCCCAGAAAACGAAGATATCAGGGCAATCAATTCACCGATAAAGAAGGTGAAAAATTCGAAGGTGAAATTTTTATTTTTTTGCTTAATGGTATCACATTTTGTTATATCTTTCATTATACAAGTGAAGCAACTTCAATAGTTGCATTAAAATCCCATAAAAAACGTTACGTTGTTTTTACAGGGAACTAAAACTCTAAATATTCTTTATAAAAGTGAAGTAAGTCCATAGTCATTTTAATAGTGTAATTAATATATATTTGTGTGTGTATTAGTGTTTTAATAGTTTATTTTGATGGATTTAGAGGATTTTTATGATTCCGGGTGGAAGAGATTCTCAAGTCATAGCAGCATTTCTTCTTAAGCACTTACAAACTCATGCGGCTTTAGAAAAGCATGTCATTATGTATTCCGATTCTTGCACTAGGCAAAACCGGAATATTAAGACATTTTTTTCCCTCTTAAAGCTTGTACAAGACCCTGACACTAGTATTGACACCATAGATTACAAGTTCATGGTATCTGGACATTCTTATCTTCCAAATGATGGGGAATTTGGAATAATAGAGAGCGCTAGTCGCCGCCGTGGAATATTTATAGCCCAGACCAATGGGTCGCTATTATAAAAACAGCTAAACGCAAAAAAAACTTATTTTGTTCCACTGTCTACTAATATCTATAATCTATAATCTGTAATAGAAAATTCTATTACAAATAGATAAAAACAACTTGCGGTTACGACTTTAATTGGCTAAATATTAGATGGCAGAGGTTTGAAAGAAATTATTCTTTACAATTTCAATTTAAAGAAACACTAATTCCCGACACACCCTTATATAGAGTAAATTTTTGCAAAAAAAAACAAGAACGACCGGCCCACTTTGTACAATATTCGACAAGACTCACTCTATCCATCTAACGAATAGTTACTAACGCAAAGAAGAAAGATATTTGATCTTCTACCATACATTCCGTCAATTTACCACCATAACTACAAAAATCTGCCCATAGATATTCCAAATAGTTCAAGCACAGTTAAAGCTGGTGAGCGTTCATCTGATGACGAAATTACATTTGATTAAAACACTATACACATGTCACTATAATAGTGATTTAACGCCAAAAAAAAAAGTTTAAGTTCATTTATTAAATTAGTTTTATTTTGATTTTCTACGCTACTTCAAATTATTATATCTTTGATTTGTATTAAACAATAAAGAAGAGAAAACATTGAATGAATGCCTATATATTTTTTTCTACGCTTTAATTTGCAAAAAGCTCGTTATTTTAAAATTCAGTTTCAAGGAGATAATTCACTTTTACAATGAGCGACACATATATAAAATCGTTAACCAAACTTAAAGAGTTTAAGAAGGAGCTCAAACCCCTCCTCATATAAATTGAACCATACTCCCAATTTTATACTACAATAGAATCCTACAAAAGTTATTAACAAATCGCATCATTCTTTTTCGCCCTGTATTTTATATTCCACGGACAACGGAGCTCAATAGTCTTGTCTGCCTAGTCTTTCCTACCTAGACTAGTTTGTCTAGTCACGCCAGTCTGGTCTTGTCTCTCTAGTTTGTTCCATTTAGTGTTGTGTGTCTAGTCTTGTACGTCTGGTCTTGTCTACCTAGTCATATCTGTCCAGTCTTGTTTGTCGTAGATGGCTGTGGAAAATTCCAAAATAAACTATTTTAAATATTGTCCTACTCATATATTTTTTAAGGATCCTTAAAGCGAAAATAGATTTATTTAGTTTTTCCTAAGATGGTTTATATGTGACGTCCATTGAAAATGATGGTCAATACAAAAACCTAATAGTCATACGTGTATCAGTGTCTGCATATTTTCACTGTTATTTGATATTTCCGTAGGATTAACTCTTGTGTTCCTCTTCGTTTTAAATATAATATGATTGGTTTTATCCTCGTTTATAAACAATTTGTTTGAAAGAAAGTTTAAATTGTCTGTATATCTTCAGGTGTTTTATTTATCGCAAGAATACAGGTGCCATCTGCGTAATTTATCATAGTGTAGGGAATCTCCTTAAACGTAAGTGGTAAGTTGTTGCAATAGTAGTAGTACTAGTAGCAATGGTCCAATAATGCTATCTTTTGGTAACACGACATTAATTGTTTTGGTGCACGATTGAATATGCAAGCCATCCGCGGTAATAACTTGTATTATTTGTTGTCTGTTTACTAAATATGATTTTATCCAATCTATTACTTTTCCCCTTAATCCTTGTCTAAATAGTTTCTTAATCAATATTTGACGATTGACTGTGCCATATGCTTTAGACAAGTCTAATAAAATTCAGAATGGTATATTTCGGGTTTCCAGATTCTCTAAAATCTGTTATGCCTGTTATGTATTCGAAATAGGGCTTCACACGAGAGTCTCGTTTCTGATCTCGTTCCCGGCAGCCGTAACATCTTCTTCGCAAATTTAAACCCGAGCAACCCGAACGTGCCCGAGCCCAGAACGAGCATAACATTTTCTTCATAAATTTGAACCCGAGCAATCTGAACCTGCCCGAGCCCAGAATGAACAGTTCAAATTTATAAAGAAAATGTTACAGCTTCCCGTGTCAGATTCAAAGATAGAAGACGAGATCAGAAACGAGACTCTTGTGTGAAGCCCTAATTCGAAATAAGCAGTCAAAGCATTCAAATCAATCGATCTCCCTCTGAGAAACCAATGCTGCTTGATGCTTATAATTTTGTTTTCGTTTAGGAAGGAAATTCTTCACATATACTTCTATTCACATATTATTTTCTCAAAAATTTTGGAAAAGAAGGTTTATAAGCTAAGTAGCCTGTAGTTTTATATTGGCCCGATTGCTGATATTTTCATCTGCTAGAGGAAAACTCCGCATTCCATTGAATTATACAGAATATGCACCAGTGACCTCAGTAATTCGTCTTTAACTTCTTTAATTAAATCTATCTGTATATCATTATATCCAGTAGCTCTCATACTTTTAAGTGATTGTATAACCCGAAAAACTTCTTCTGGAGTAGTTGCTTCCAAGAGCATAGAGTCTCTGACGCTGGGTATGGTCTTGTCTGTCTAGCCTTGTCTGTCTAATCTTGTCTGCCTAGTCTTGTCTATCTAATCTTGTCTCTCTAGTTTTGTCTTTCTAGTCTTTAAACTTGTCTGTCTAGTCTTGTCTTTCTAGTTTTTAATCTTGTCTGTCTAGTCTTGCCAGTCTAATCTTGTTTGTCTAATCTTATCTGTCAAGTCGTGTCTGTCTAGTCATGTCTTACTAGTCTCGTCTGTCTAGTCTGGTCTGTCTACTCTCGTCGATCTAGTCTCATCTGTCTAGTATTGTCAATCTAGTATAGTCTGCCTAGTCTGGTCTGTCTAGTCTTATCTGTTTAAACTTATCTGCCTAGTCTTATCTGTCTAGTCTCGTCTTATGTGTCTAGTCTAGTGTTTCTAGTCTTGTCTCTTTAATTATTTCCGTCTAGTATTGTCTGTCACGTTTTGACTGTTCAATTTTGTCATTTATAAACTCAATTTCATCTATTTGAAATTACCTGAAGATCTTCTTACAGTTTGAGCTCATTTTTCTTTATGTTTAAAAAAATCTTTCGATTGATTGATTCAAATACTGACAGAAAACACTCTGTGAAAGAGTGAGACACTCTGTCAGAAAACACTGAAATCTCGTAATTGTTTCGACAACCCATCTGAGTTAAACCCGTTGAAGCAGTTCGATAACTGTGTGTAACAAATGGCGTTACAAAACGGAATTTGGAATAAAGAATGTCGAAGAATGAAAAAAATAATGTTTGATTTTCAATAATTCAGTTTGTTTCAAATAAGTATATAAGCGAATGAGATTCTCACATTGCTCAAAAATCCATAAAATATTTACAGGAAAAGTTTTGCTGTAATAATAATTACCATCCAAGCCCCCGCAACATCTAAGAACCCATAATCATCTCGTCTGCCCGCCAGGATCCCAACGTCCTCAACAACCTTGGTGACAATTTTTATTGTTTTTAAACTGTCCAACTTAATTATTACCAAACAATTTCATAACATAGATTTCCACTGCTAAACTGACGTTTAGCCTTAAACACAATCATTAAATTCCGCCAAATGCACTATAAAAGGAAATCTTTCTTTCCCCACAATCAGTTCCTCTTCAAATTTGTTCAGAATTTGAGCAAGAAATCAAAAAAAAAAATAAGGTAAGAATAAAAAGCTTGGATAGACAATTTTCATTTAATCTGCATTATTGTTGCCAAGTTCAGTTTAATTATACTGTCTAGTTCAGTTTTATTATAAACTAGTATTGGTTTTCTTACTATTGGTGAAACCTTACCAATTATAAATAATCATATTAACTTATTAAAAGCGAAATATTTATTCAAATATTCAGGCTATATAAATTTTATATTTATTATTTATATTATTTTATATTTATAATTTTTATATTCAGGCTATATAAATATATTCAACCTGTTCGTAGCTATATAACATTCTTATTAAGTTCAAATTGACAACGATTTATACAGTCACATAGACAATGCCTACTCAAAATTTAAAAGTGGTAATAACATCCACTTTGGGACAGCTTTACTAATTAAATCAAGGGACACGCAAATCTTCTGCTAAAGTGTGCTAAAGAGTAACATAAGATTTACGTGTCCCTCCCTTGATTTAATTTGTAAATCTGTCCCAAAATGGATGTTATTATTATTATCACTTTTTAATTCTCATTAAGACAACAAAACAAATCTCATGTTGAAACAACTACTTCCCTTGCTAATACCATGCAGGATATTGAATTATACAACAGATATTTGCATGCTATTACTAGGCCCCAAAGTTTCAACATGAGATTTGTTTAATAAGAAAAAATGGTCAGGTATACAATTTCAAGTCTGTGAATAGGATGGTTGCGATTGCTACTACGTGGTAATTCATACTTACATTGAATTGAAAAATTGACTATGCTTTTACTAGACTTAATAAGTGTGGTAAAAACATAGTGAATTTCTCAATTCAATGTAATTTCAGTCTGATCTGCATATTTGTAGATATACTTGTTCGGTTTTATTCTTTTGTCTATTCTATTTTAGTTCTGTTTCTAGTCTAATTCTAAGTCTAGTTCTAATTATAGATTAGTCATGACTAATTTAAAAAATCTTAAAATTGGAAAAAAAAATTATACATTGAATTAAGTCTACGAAATAATATCTAGTTAGAGTAATTCTAATTATCTACTTTCAGACAAAATGGATTCAATTGACTTGTACCATTTCCCCTGCAGCCCGCCATCGAGGGCTGTCCTTCTTCTCTTCAGATTTCTCGGCATTGCAGTCAATGTAAAAGTGACCAACATTTTAGAAGGCGAGCAGTTGACACCAGAATTCTTGAAAGTAAGTTAAACTAGCTGAAGCAATCTTAAAAGACTATTAAGTTTTTATCAGATGTACAGGGTGTCCAAAAATATTAAATGTGAATATACAACTTAAAATATTTCAAATTGTGTCTAAGCCGTTCAAGTAATATGTAAGTAGGTTCAGGGGCAAGGGGCTTTAAGCGCGTCTCAACGAGGGCGAGGGATATAATAAATCTTACTAAAGATAAAAAAATTGCTAAACAATACAAATGTTTTTAAAATAATATTTATAATCTAAGTTAATACAGTATAATCTCGATAATCCGACAAATATGGGACCAGAAAACCGCCGGATTATCAGAAAGAGTTGTTGGAGGGAGAGCGCGAGCGGTCTCCGGACCGCCGGAGATTACTGAACGTATCGTCCGATTATCCAACGGGCGAATTACCGATATTATACTGTATGTACAATACTATTTGTTAATATATATACATATAATATATATATATATATATATATATATATATATATATATATATATATATATAATACTATTTGTTAGGTCGCCGCGGTTGTTTGTCGTTTCACAAACGTTCGCCCGGACGAATCTAAGGCGGTTATTTCAGAGTTACCAATAGATTCGATCAGCACTGGAATAGGATGTTTTTAGGAAAAGAATATTGTATTCTTTAATAGCAATTATATATTTTGTTCCAAACTATGTTCACTTATAACGACGTTGCGGAGTGGGAACGTTTCTCATATCTTTGTACTTAGAAGTTACACTTGTGGTAGTAGTTATATATTCTTCAAAGCTGGCAAACCCAATCCCCCTTCCCGATCACCAGCCTTTATGGGTGCACTAAAATCATTGAAAGTTTGCTTACGTAATACTACAACAGGAGGTGTTTTCAATTTGTGTCTAATATAATATAATCTTTGTTTGAGTCGCCCTGTATTCATTGACAAATATTTCAATGTGTGTCTAAAATATTTGTGATTATTTTTTTATTATTAGTTATAAACTTAATACACAGCGTCCCAACAATCTATTGATATTAAAGTCTATCTAGACTACTTCACCTATTACAGACAGTCCAACTAACTTTTGAAATTCTAGACTTTATGTGCTAACTCTTGAATAATCCTCAAAATAAATCTAATTTAGACTTTAATTCTATCTAGACTACTTCAGCTATTACAGACAGACGAACTAACATTTGAAATTCTAGACTTCCTGTGCTAATTCTTGAATATTCCTCAAACTAAATCCAATTTAGACTTTAATTATATCTAGACTACTTCAGCTATTACAGACATACTAACTTACATTTGAAATTCTTGACTTTCTGTTCTAATTCTTGAATAATCATCAAACTAAAACCAATTTAGGCTTTGATTCAGTTTAGACTACTTCAGCTATGACAGACACACAAACTAACATTTGAAATTCTAGACTTTCGATGCTAATACTTGAATAATCCTCAAACTAAATCCAATTTAGACTTTGATTCTATCTAGACTACTTCAGCAATTACAGACGCACTAACATTTGAAATTTTAGACGTTCTGTGCTATTTCTTGAATAATCTTAAAACTAAATCCAATTTAGACTACTTTTGTATATCTAGAATACATCACCTCCTTCAAGACAGAAATTGAATTATTTCAAATTGCATTTCCAAATTTAATTTTTCCGGAACATCCTGTATATCTCAACAAATTCAATTAGGTCTTTCGCCCCAATGTTTAACTAACACTACATCAATAATTCAATCTTAATTTGCTAAGCCCGACTCAATAATTGATCAATTCTCTTGACAATTCCGTCGCTTTTTGTTCGTTTCCTCGTTAGATTTCCCTTTTTTGTTGTGTTACTTTGTGTCGGGAAATAAAGTTATAACGAGCGGCCGTTAAAGCCGGGACCGAAGCCGTTAAATTAAACAAAAGCGAAACGGATTAATTGCTCCACTAAAGCATCACACAGAGAGCCTCCCCTGTAACGTCCATTACCTGTCCTTTAAAGGACCCATAAAGGATTCCATACCCATTTCGTTGACAATGACAAAATCTTCTCTGAAAAAGATAACATCTAGTCTGTGTACTTCAACTCGTCTATATAGTCTTTGATTGACTAGACAAACAAGACTAGAGAGACAAGACTAGACAGACAAGACTAGACAGACAAGCCTAGACAGACAAAACTAGACAGACAAGACTAGACGGACAAGACTAGACGGACAAGACTAGACGACCAAGACTAGACGGACAAGGCTAGACGGACAAGAATAGACGGACAAGACTAGACGGACAAGACTAGACGGACAAGACTAGACGGACAAGACTAGACGGACAAGACTAGACGGACAAGACTAGACGGACAAGACTAGACGGACAAGACTAGACGGACAAGACTAGACGGACAAGACTAGACGGACAAGACTAGACGGACAAGACTAGACGGACAAGACTAGACGGACAAGACTAGACGGACAAGACTAGACGGACAAGACTAGACGGACAAGACTAGACGGACAAGGCTAGACGGACAAGACTAGACGGACAAGACTAGACGGACAAGACTAGACGGACAAGACTAGACGGACAAGACTAGACGGACAAGACTAGACGGACAAGACTAGACGGACAAGACTAGACGGACAAGACTAGACGGACAAGACTAGACGGACAAGACTAGACGGACAAGACTAGACGGACAAGACTAGACGGACAAGACTAGACGGACAAGACTAGACGGACAAGACTAGACGGACAAGACTAGACGGACAAGACTAGACGGACAAGACTAGACGGACAAGACTAGACGGACAAGACTAGACGGACAAGACTAGACGGACAAGACTAGACGGACAAGACTAGACGGACAAGACTAGACGGACAAGACTAGACGGACAAGACTAGACGGACAAGACTAGACGGACAAGACTAGACGGACAAGACTAGACGGACAAGACTAGACGGACAAGACTAGACGGACAAGACTAGACGGACAAGACTAGACGGACAAGACTAGACGGACAAGACTAGACGGACAAGACTAGACGGACAAGACTAGACGGACAAGACTAGACGGACAAGACTAGACGGACAAGACTAGACGGACAAGACTAGACGGACAAGACTAGACGGACAAGACTCGACGGACAAGACTCGACGGACAAGACTAGACGGACAAGACTAGACGGACAAGACTAGACGGACAAGACTAGACGGACAAGACTAGACGGACAAGACTAGACGGACAAGACTAGACGGACAAGACTAGACGGACAAGACTAGACAGACAAGACTAGACAGACAAGACTAGACAGACAAGACTAGACAGACAAGACTAGACAGACAAGACTAGACAGACAAGACTAGACAGACAAGACTAGACAGACAAGACTAGACAGACAAGACTAGACAGACAAGACTAGACAGACAAGACTAGACAGACAAGACTAGACAGACAAGACTAGACAGACAAGACTAGACAGACAAGACTAGACAGACAAGACTAGACAGACAAGACTAGACAGACAAGACTAGACAGACAAGACTAGACAGACAAGACTAGACAGACAAGACTAGACAGACAAGACTAGACAGACAAGACTAGACAGACAAGACTAGACAGACAAGACTAGACAGACAAGACTAGACAGACAAGACTAGACAGACAAGACTAGACAGACAAGACTAGACAGACAAGACTAGACAGACAAGACTAGACAGACAAGACTAGACAGACAAGACTAGACAGACAAGACTAGACAGACAAGACTAGACAGACAAGACTAGACAGACAAGACTAGACAGACAAGACTAGACAGACAAGACTAGACAGACAAGACTAGACAGACAAGACTAGACAGACAAGACTAGACAGACAAGACTAGACAGACAAGACTATACAGACAAGGCTAGACAGACAAGACTAGACAGACAAGACTAGACAGATAAGACTAGACATACAAGACTAGACAGACAAGACTAGACAGACAAGACTAGACAGACAAGACTAGACAGACAAGACTAGACAGACAAGACTAGACAGACAAGACTAGACAGACAAGACTAGACAGACAAGACTAGACAGACAAGACTAGACAGACAAGACTAGACAGACAAGACTAGACAGACAAGACTAGACAGACAAGACTAGACCGACAAGACTAGACAGACAAGACTAGACAGTCAAGACTAGACAGACAAGACTAGACAGACAAGACTAGACAGACAAGACTAGACAGACAAGACTAGACAGACAAGACTAGACAGACAAGACTAGACAGACAAGACTAGACAGACAAGACTAGACAGACAAGACTAGACAGACAAGACTAGACAGACAAGACTAGACAGACAAGACTAGACAGACAAGACTAGACAGACAAGACTAGACAGACAAGACTAGACAGACAAGACTAGACAGACAAGACTAGACAGACAAGACTAGACAGACAAGACTAGACAGACAAGACTAGACAGACAAGACTATACAGACAAGGCTAGACAGACAAGACTAGACAGACAAGACTAGACAGATAAGACTAGACATACAAGACTAGACAGACAAGACTAGACAGACAAGACTAGACAGACAAGACTAGACAGACAAGACTAGACAGACAAGACTAGACAGACAAGACTAGACAGACAAGACTAGACAGACAAGACTAGACAGACAAGACTAGACAGACAAGACTAGACAGACAAGACTAGACAGACAAGACTAGACAGACAAGACTAGACAGACAAGACTAGACAGACAAGACTAGACAGACAAGACTAGACAGACAAGACTAGACAGACAAGACTAGACAGACAAGACTAGACAGACAAGACTAGACAGACAAGACTAGACAGACAAGACTAGACAGACAAGACTAGACAGACAAGACTAGACAGACAAGACTAGACAGACAAGACTAGACAGACAAGACTAGACAGACAAGACAAGACAATCTTGTCTACGTGGTGTTAACTATCTAGCCAAGTAAATTTGAAAATGATTCGTTATAAATGTGACAAATGAAATGGCAAATGTAAATAGGATTCGTGATATCTGAAGGGATTATCATTAGGAATTAGCATTGTTCGGTGGGAAATAATTGGAGGGCGCACATCCATAATAAAACGCGTATTCATGGCGCCCATTACGCGTCTGTAAAACAGCCTAACACACGTATCTGACTACGTGTAATTGTCTAATTATTCATTAACACAGGCCTTCATGCCCTTTTGTTGCCGCTAATTCAACTAGACTCGCATCTCGCGTCCCACCGCAAACCATTTAGACATTCAGATTCGCACCGCACATTATCATTTATGAGGGGAATTAATCTGGTCCACATTCCACGCTAACTCTCTGTTACATATTCACAAGTTAAGGTTTAATTAAATATACAACTTGTTGTACGACTACACAGACAAGTATATGCAGAGCAGTTTGCTTCGTCTACTCTACTATGGTAATTCCTAATTTAGTATTACCTATCTATAGTTATATAGATTATAAAAATTAAGAAAGATTACCATTTAGCCTTGAACTAGATTAATCAATCCGTTAACGATTGGCTAGTATTAAAATTTCAGATATATATTTAAAGATATTTTTATCTGATCAATAATTAAGAAAGATTAGCAACTTTCCTAATTATTTTACTAGTAAAATTAGTTCCTTATCGATTAACTTGATATTAAAATTGCAGATGAATCCTATGCACACCGTACCTACTATCGACGATAATGGATTTTACTTGTGGGAAAGGTAAGACAGGGATTTGTTGCAGATGGATTTGTGAATATTTGATAATTTTGCAGTCGCGCGATAATGCAATATCTGGTTGATCAGTATGCAAAAGACGAGCAGAAGGGACTGATGCCGAAGGACCCGCGGCGCGCGGCAATTGTAAACCAATTATTGTACTTCGATGGAACTTCGCTCGTCGAGAGATTGTTCCAATATTTCGTGAGTCGATATTAAGAGCTTGCAGGAAATTGACGAGCGAGATGCGAGATTTTTTAAATTGGTGTTTAAATTGGTTCCCGTTTGCATTCAAATCATCTAGTTCGTATACAGACAGCGTATTAATTAAGGATGGTAGTCATTTGGCTACAACAAACAATCCATTTTTCAATCTAATTACCAAATTGTTCATGATTTTCAGCAGCTTGTTATTCAAACTTTCTTGTACAACTTTGAATACAAAGTTAAAAATCAGCGATCATGGTTTGAACCAAATTAATAATAAAGTTGAAAGTAGGAGATAATCTCCTACTTTCAACTTTGAAAACAAATATACTCTTTGACATAAAAAATGCAACGCCAAAAACGGGTAAGAATTTTTGGACCAAACTTGGCAGAAATGTTTTACTAGTCCAAGGTAGTATTGATTAAAATTTCAAAGAAATTAAACTAAAAATAAAGACATTCTTTATTAATATTGTGTTGGACCACCCCTATTAGTTTCACTCTCTCGCACGCTTCTGGGCAAGGATTCCAGCAAACTGTAGATGTATCCATGAGGTATTGCATCCCAGGCAATCTGTAATTCATGCCGTGGAGCTTCAAGTGTCTGTGGAGGATGGACTAATAGGTTGAGTCTTCTACCCATCCGGTTCCACATATGTTCGATGAGCGAAAGGTCGGGAGATCTGGGTGGCCACGGCAAGATTTTGACGTTAGCCTCTTCGAAGCGCTCTATAGAATGCCTTGCAATCTGGGGACGGGCATTATCCTGTTGATAAATCGGGTCCTCCAGCTCCTGGAGGAATGGAAGGATATGGGGTTCTACCACTTCAACTACAAATTAGTGTGCATTCATAGTACCTCGGATGAATACCAACTGAAACTTGCTTCCATAAATAATAGCACCCCATACCATAACCCCCACTGCGTGGTGCACATGCCGTTCAACAGAAAACTGCACATGGCGACGTGCTCCACGTCTACGCCTGACCCTCATGCGGCCATTGTGCATTTCCAAACAAAATCGGGATTCGTCACCGAAGACCACTCTATGCCATTCCAGGGTCCAATCTAGTCGCAAGGTAGACCACTCTAAACGTTGCTATCGATGACTCATGATCATGATCGGTATACTATGCGAAAGTTTACAGGACGTTCTTCGTTTCCAAACCATTGATCGGCTATTAATCTTGTACATGAGAATCGGTCTCTTAATGCCATTAATCAGAGATGACTTCTGACGTCCACATTTGTCTGTCTTGGCCGTCGACTTCCTCTTCTACGACGTTCTTGACCTTCTGTAGACTATGCTTGATAACACCGTACTACAGAGGATTGGTTACCATTAAGACGATTAGCAATTTCTCTAAATGAAAAACCACTTTAAGCCAAGTCTAGTCTTACGACCCAGTTTGAATCGCACATTTTAATCCTTGAAAAATGCCAAGGTTTTAAATGTGAGTATTTTAAACCTTGGCAATTGTTAAGGTGGCAAACTTAAGCCTTGAAAAAACCTTTAAAATGTGAAAATCTTGCGTTAATATCTTGGGGAAACATTGACAATTGCCCAGATTATATAAGACGGCTTGAATACGGTATAACAAGCAGTTGAAAAGCAGGAAAAATTTGGTAATTAGATAGTAAATTGGATTGTTGGTTGTTGCCAAATGACATATGTAGGAATCTTAAGCCTTTGCAATTGCGAGGGCAAATGTAGAAATTAGATTGAATACGACTAGTCAGTTTCTCACCTTCCCTTCCTTCCCAAATTTCATTAAAAAACAAACATTGTTCACACTATGTACCCATTTGGCAACAGGCAACACGTCTGGATTTTTATTGATGGCAATTTGATTTTCAGGTGCCTGTTGTCTTAAAAAACCAAAGACCTGAACCTGAGAAAAAACGAAGGGTTGAGGACGCCATGCAAGCGTTGGACACAATCTTAGGGCGGAGCAAATGGGCGGCAGGGGATGAAATGACCATCGCTGATATTTCTTTACTTGCTACCGTCTCTACAGTCGAAGTAAATAAGACTAAACAAAACTGGACTAGACTAGACAAGACTTGAAAAGAATAGAGAAGACTAAAAAAGACCAGGGGCAACAAGACAACAGACAATACCAGACAAGATCACAGAAGACCAGACAAAGCCGGAAAATGAGAGACAAGTTCAGATAACACCAGACAAAATCAGACAAAACCAGACAAACCAAACAGAACCAGACAAGACTAAACAAGATCAGACAAGACCATTGCAAGACTGAAGAAAACTAGACTAAACCAGTTTTGGATCAGATATTATTCCATTAGTCCAATTTTTGTATTTTGTAGGCTTTGGGATTTGATATGAGCAAGTATCCAAATGTTAAGCCATGGCTAGTGAAGTGTAAGAATGAGATGGTGGATTACGATGAGTCGAACGGACAGGGTGTTAGCTTGTTAGGGGGTAAATTCAAGAGGATAATTAGCGCATTCGAATGAAAAGCTCGGCGAAAAGCTCCCGGCCGGATTTACAATAGGGGTGAAAGGTTTCATTATTTAGCGATTTTAACTATTCGTAGGTAGTCTCGCCGGTGATTGTATTGGGATTTCCGCTACAATTCTGTGCCACGCCTAGACTAATGTAGAAATTGTATCGTTCTTTACAAATAAATGATATTATTACGATATGATTTATCAATTTGTTTTATTATTAATTTATTGTTAATACGACAATCTATGTAAGAAAATCAAGACTAAATATACAAGTCTAAAATAGACAGGCAAAACTAAACTAGACAGATCAAAAGTAGATACATAATGATAGAGAGACTAGACTAGTCAATTCATACAAGACTGACTATACAAAACAGACAGACTAGTGTAGACAAACTAGTAAAAATAGAACTGGATCTAGAAAGGTGAAACTTAAAACGACTAGACTAACAAGACTGCAAAGAGGCAAGACAAGTTTGACAATTAAGCCTAATCTATAAACCAAAGTTATATTACAAGACTTGTCCAAATTGACTAGAATAAATCAACTTTGTCCATATTATGCAGCTTGAGAACTTTATTGAAACTTGCCTATATGTAGTTGTGTTTTGTTATGTAGAGACATCTGTTAGTATAAACCTTAATTTGAACTAGTTAGTAAGAGCGTGGATAACTTTATTTACAGTTTGCAGAGATATATTATAAGAAGTTCTCTATAAAGGCATTTCAACAAACATTTAGTTCAAGTTATCTGGATTTATAAATTACTGTCTTCTACCTTGATATCAAGACAAAATTCTCAGGATATAGATAGCATAGATATTAGTTCTGATCTAGATTCGTAATCTATTTAATTAGTTTATTTTTTTATGTAGTATAAAATATTGTCAAGCTTGTCTTGTCTGTCTATCTAATCTTGTCTATTAACTAGTCTTGTCGGTCTAGTCTTGCCATTGTAGTCTGACTAGTCTTGTCTGTCTGATCTTGTGTGTCTGGTCTTCTCTGTCTAGTCTTCTCTGTCTAGTCTTGTCTGTCTAGTCTTGTCTGTCTAGTCTTGTCTATCTAGTCTTGTCTGTCTAGTCTTGTCTGTCTAGTCTTGTCTCTCTAGTCTTGTCTGTCTAGTTTTCTATGTCTAGTCTTGTCCGTCTAGTCTTGTCTGTCTAGTCTGGTCTGTCTAGTCTTCTCTGTCTAGTCTTGTCTGCTTAGTCTTGTCTGTCTAGTCTTGTCGGTCTAGTCAAATTCAAATTCAAAACAGTTTATTTCATAATTTAAGCACGTAAATACATATACAATAAAATATACAATAAAATCACAAGCCCCTGACCTAGAAGAAATTCAGGAGGTCATCCAAAAGCTCAAGAATAACAAAGCATCAGGAGAAGATGGGATCATTGCAGAATTCTGGAAACTGAACGATCCTACACTTACGCAGAAACTTCACAACGTCATTTCAGACATATGGATGATGGAGCGAATACCAGGAGACTGGAAATGTGCTCTAATTCATCCGTTACACAAAAAGGGTGATAAAACAGCCATCAATAACTACAGAGGAATCTCCCTGCTCCCGATTGCTTATAAAATCCTCTCCAAGGCACTTTTAAACAGGCTTGAACCCCAGGTGGATCCACTAATTGGTGAATACCAAGCCGGATTCAGAAAAAGACGATCATGTGCTGAACAGGTGTGGAGCTTAAAAACAATATTAGAAATGAGAAAATGTAGAAATACAGCAATTACATTTGTCGACTTCAGAAAAGCGTATGATTCTGTAGACCGTGAAACACTTTTTATAATCATGGAAGAATTCGGGATAGACAGAAAGACCCGAAAAATCATTGAACAGACGCTTACAGGAACTATGTCCAAAGTGAAATTCATTGGTGAAATATCGGAGCCCTTTGTCATTAAAACTGGAGTTCGACAGGGGGATGGATTATCCCCAATGCTCTTTAATATTGTTCTAGAAAAGATCATTAGGGTATGGGAACCTCATGTGAAAGGCATTCAAATTGGTATAAAAAAAGTCAAGTGCCTTGCTTTTGCGGAAGATATTGACAGTATTACCAACACCAGACATGAAGCCATACACGCTGTGGAAAAATAACATGAAATTGCACAAAGAATCGGACTACAAATTTCTTATGAAAAAACCCACTTGGATGGAAAGACGACCAGAACATAACTTACCTTTAATCACACAATACGGTAAGATAACACAAGTCCCACATTTTAAATACCTTGGTGAAATCATACAGTCCTCGGGATTAAAACGAATAGCCAATGAACAAAGAATCACCAAACTACAGAGGGCCTACAAGCTAACGTGGGCTCACTACAACAAGAAGTGCATCTCGCTAGATGCAAAATTAAGGCACTACACGACGGTGATTCTTCCGGAAGCAACTTACGCAGCCGAAACAATGGTTATCGTCGGTCATTCAAAAATTAAGGATATAGAGAAACAGAAAAGAAAAATTCTCAGAAAGATTTACTGGGCAGTTAATAATAACGGTATTTGGATGAAGAGACCTCAAAACGAACTCTACCAAAAGATCGACACGATACGGGACGTATTCAAAAAACGCCGAGCACAGTTTTGTACACTTATTTACAGGATGGAAAACTCCAGAACGGCGAAGAAATTGCTCAACGTTATAGCACAGAGTAAATGTGGCACTGACTGGTTGACCGAGGTTCAGAGGTACTTACAACAGGTCAACATACAAAATATCGAGGACCGCACTGACTGCCGGAATAAAATCAAAAATGTTAAGTTTGAGGATAGATCATCACGACAGCCTGGAAGAAAATGGACAGCTGAGCGGAAGAAGGAGCATTCTGAGAGGATAAAGAGATTTTGGGAAGAGAAGCGGGAAAACGCTAGAAGATGAAATCATGTACAATCAAGTTCAATCGCTCTCCTAAAGGGGAACAATCGTTTAAATAAATAAAAAAATACAATAAAATGACATATATACATCCTACATGAAATGTGTCTAACAGATATGGTTAACATGAAATGCCGATATTTGCGTTATTAACCATTGGATAAAACTCTTGTACATTATAGGCTTCAATACTAATTAGCAGTTTAAATAACTGCATTTTAAATTGTTTGCTACTATGCAAATGTTTAATATCCCTTGGTAAACTGTTAAATAATTTCATGGTATTATATGAGGGATTTCTCTCCGTAAGTGTTAAGGCATGCTTTCGTATCTGAAACAGTTCTTTATTAAATCTCGTTCGCTGTTCGGTAAGTTTGCAGAAATTACTGAAAAGGTAGTGTAATAACTGCAAGTTAGTACACCCGTTACTGTCAAGATATTGGTCCTTCTAAAGCATCCCCTGCAAGATTCGTGGTAGACTAAGTTACTTAGTTCAGGGCTTATTTTTGAATCCTGAATATAGGTTGGATGGTAGTTGAATTTCCCCAAAACATGATACCAAACCAAAGAATGCTGTGGAAATTGACGAAATACACTAACCGAATAACATCATTATCTACATATCGCTGGAAGGATCTGAATGCGAAAACAGCCTGGTTTAGCTTCCCAGTCGCAAAGGTAAAATGACTGGTCCAGTCTAGATACTTGTCCAAATGAATACCAAGCAACCTAACGTGCTCTTGCACCAACACACAACACGTTCGTTGTCGTTTGCCAATTCCACGGGGTACAATAATGAATTACGCTTTGTCTTAAAGAATATTGACTGTGTTTTCTCTTTGTTTAATATCAGTCTATTAGACCCAAAAACTATGACGTCAAAGATTCGATACTTCGACACTCTATGATTATGTAATTTTTAGAATATCAGAAGTATAGTTTTACTCTTTCTGTTTAAATAAACTTTATTTTGATTAATTCAGCACCTTTAATTAGGTTGCGGATATAACTGTCATGGCGCCAGCGGACTCTAGACACTAATATAGATTATATAAGTAATGGGAAGATATATAAGTAATGGGACGACGGCGGCTATAAGAGCAAAAATTTAAAAACGTAAATGACAGACTCAAATAAGCAATTTTTTGTGTGCAACAAAGTATTTGGAAGTTCTACACGAATCGTTATTACATAATCAAACAAAAATAAATAAATGATGAGATAATGAAAACATTATTTTCGTTATACCATGTTTCAACCTAAAGTTTTTTTTCCAAAACATGTCACAAGGCTTCTACTTATACGTCGGTAAATGCACATTTGTGCTGCTATAGTCGCAGTTTCTAAAAACGTCCGTTTTGTTTTGTGCGGCTATTGCCGTCATGCCACATAGTGAACTTCGCTTTGACGGCTATAGCCGCAAGTGTCCGTCAACGTGTTAATACTGTAGTGTCGTCCGCAAAATTAATCATTATATGGGGTTATTAATAGATTATTAATGGCAGAGAGATCTAATGATGAAGATGTCTAATGTAAAACATTTATAAATAGTGAAAATAGCAAGGGTCCAATCATGATCCCCTGTGGGATCCCTATGTTGATCGTACATGGGGGGATTGCACAAATCCGTGCGGAGTATAAACCCTAGTGACTTGTGTCCTATTTGTTAGGAAGGATTTGATCAAATTAAGCGCGACCTCCTTATGCCATATTTTGAAAGTTTTATTAACAATGTATTATGGTCAACCACATCATAGGCGAACGATAGGTCCATAAGAGGTCCTACCTGGATCTTTCGGAATTCAAGAATATTAATTACTCTTTTTGTGAAATGATAACACGCAGTTTCAATACCTCTGCCCTTTACAAAGCCATGTTCTTGAGGACTAATTATTTTATATTTATCTAAGAACGATAATATTCTTGAGTAAATAATTCTCTCAAAGATCTTAGAAAACACCGATAGGACACTTATGGGCCTGTAGTTTTCTATCGCACATTTATCGCCAGCCTAATGTATGGGTGTTATAATCGCCACTTTTAAATTTTCTGGAAATTTGCCCGTCTATAAGACGTTGTTAATGATATATTGTAGATGAATTAATATTGAAGGTAGCACATTTTTTAAAACGATGGAAGAAATATCGTCTATGCCCGCACTTTTTGTATTTTTTAAGTTTGTAATAATATTATAAAGCTCTTCCCGGCTGATTGGCATTACAAATGTTGTATTATTGTTGAAAAAGATATTATCCTTGTAGCACACCACAGTTTGAGAGTCTTTTGCTCAAAGTTTTTTGCTCTGTTTGTGAAGAAACTGTTAATTTTTGTCGCACTCACTAGAGGATCATCACCACGGGTAACAAATTTATCACATCTTTCATTTTTATTTCGGTACTTCGTCTTACTATATCGCAGGTTCTTTTTTACCGATTGGATGATGTTTCTATTTCCATTCTAAACTGTTGCCTCTTTTCGTCTCTTAACAGCCTAGTATAATTTCTACGTAGGTTATTATACAGGTTCTTAAATGTGGGATTATAACGTGATATCGTCTGGAAGAGCTGTAAGTCCATTTCCATGTTCTTTAAACATGGGTTATTAAAAAAGAGTTGAGATTTTTTAGTGCTGTGTACGGGACTCTAGGAAAGGCCTCGTTGAAATTACGCAGAAATATTTTCATGAAAGCATTCCATTGCATGATAGACATCCGTCAAGAAAAATGGCTAAACTGTTCAACCGAAATAATATGGAACAACACAGAGAATTAATGGCAAATGCAACGTGGAACCTAATTTTTGAAGTAAAACCGGATACTTCAAAAAATAGGTCAAACGTTGCATTTGTCATTAATTCCCTGTGTTGTTCCATATTATTTCGGTTGAACAGTCTAGCCATTTTTCTTGTGCGGACCGAAGCTCTGTTTTTGTACTCTGATTTGAGCACAGTGATCAGACAGTGATCTGATACTTTGATTTGAGCACAGTGATCAGACATGTGGTAATTTATGGTTTCGATAGTGTATTCCATAGTGACATTAACTATTATGTTGTCAATGCACTTACCGGACTCAGGGTGGCTTACTTCTGTTGCGCTGATGGTTGCATTGAACGATTCCAACAAAGATTGTTGACTTGTGTTAGAGTCCTTAAGGTCATTGATATTGAAATCGCCAGCTATAATACATTTGTTATTGCCATTGCAAAGTACCTATTACCAATAGAGCACGCATCTTCCGTAGGAATAATTTATAACAAGCCAATGGAGAATATAGATGCCAATAATTATTATTACTTTGCCGTTTATGACTGACTCAATTGCAGAGCATTAAAACACATGTATTTCTGTCAATCCGTTTAAGTCTTGTCTAGGCTTACAGTTCTTGCAATAAATTGCCGAGCCTCCGTGAGCTCCAGCTTCACGGCAAAAGGAGGACACCAGGATAAAATTGTTGCTTTTGTATTGCCGAAGTTGTTCTTGACTCTTCCAGTGCTCCGAAAGAACTAGAAAATTGCACTGTGTGTAAGACTCTAACATATATTCAATTATATCTATTGAGTTACAAATAGATGGAGTATTTTGGTTTATCAATGTAACTCGATAATTCACAGATTTTTCACAGTTTTAATTCACGGCGCGGCTTTGGCTGGTGTAGCGAGGTTGGCGCTTACACGGATTCCTGGTTTTTCAATCGATTTTTCGTTAGTCTCTCTAAAAAACGATTAATACATGTATTTCTCGGCCATCTTTCCGGTTTCATTGCGACTTCATAATCCTCTGATGCTAACGATACTTTAAATGAAGAGTATTCTTGTCTTGTGAGTCTTGTCAGTAAGAGAGTCTTGTCTGCGAGAGTCAGTAAGAGCTTGTCTGTGTAGTTCTGTCTGTTTAGTCTGTCTAATCTTGTCTATCTAGTCTTGTCTGTCTAGTGTTGTCTGTCTAATCTTGTCTGCCTAGTCTTGTCTGTCTAATCTTGTCGGTCTTGTCTTGTCTAGGGGAGGCGACAAATAGGGCGGTTTTCACTAACCGTCCGGGCTGCCCACCCTGAATGAATGCAAAATTTGCGATACCGGGGGGTGGCGCATACTGAAAGCCAAAGTGGATTAGGGACTTTAGTAAGTCTTGTCTGTCTAGTCTTATCGGTCTAGTCTTGTATGTCTAGTCTTGTCGGTCTAGTCTTGTCTGTCTAGTCTTTTCGGTCTGTTTGTCTAGTCTTGCCTAGAATTCACTTTAATGTGATATCCTAAAAGGGATCGTTGCTACCTACTTTAATTCAAATGAAAGCTAATTAGAATTTAAATTATGTTATACATTATACAATTATACAACCTAATTACTTAGCAATGGCGACTAATTAGCATAAGTGACAACAATACACATATTGTTTCTGCCTTTCAACTAATTAATTTCATTCACTATTGATCCACTCACAACTTCAATAATAATATATGAAATGTTTATTTTTTTTTAAGAAATCCCTGAAATAATTGGAATCTATTGATTAAAAAAAACTGGCAATTAGTTTGTGTTTAGAAAAGTTCGTGTAAATAATTGATGCGTCGATGTAGCTTAATGAAAATCTGATAAATTCGTTCGAAACACTTTTTTCTTTTCATTAATTTGATAGGGTTTTCGTGTTGTTATATCGCTCTTTGTGTTACATAAAACGATTGCCCGTGTCCGTTTCAACCTTGGATAAGAACGTGTGCATTTATTTATCCGAATCATTTTATTATTAGTCATCTGCAAGTCATTACAAACACGTACTTTGCTAGAAATCTTCATTTTATCTCGGTTTCTGCATAACCATCTTATCAGCAATTAAAACATAAATTATTATACTATCATATTTGTGTTTTGTAATGAGTATTAGTAAGTCCGATCGATATTTCAATATTTGGTGAATGGCACAACTACTATTTATCATGTCTTGCACACAAAACATCCTTCATTTAGAAGATTTTATGAAGACTAGACACACAAGACTAGACACACAAGACTAGACAGACAAGACTAGACAGACAAGACTAGACAGACAAGACTAGACAGACAAGACTAGACAGACAAGACTAGACAGACAAGACTAGACAGACAAGACTAGACAGACAAGACTAGACAGACAAGACTAGACAGACAAGACTAGACAGACAAGACTAGACAGACAAAACTAGACAGACAAGACTAGACAGACAAGACTAGACAGACAAGACTAGACAGACAAGACTAGACAGACAAGACTAGACAGACAAGACTAGACAGACAAGACTAGACAGACAAGACTAGACAGACAAGACTAGACAGACAAGACTAGACAGACAAGACTAGACAGACAAGACTAGACAGACAAGACTAGACAGACAAGACTAGACAGACAAGACTAGACAGACAAGACTAGACAGACAAGACTAGACAGACAAGACTAGACAGACAAGACTAGACAGACAAGACTAGACAGACAAGACTAGACAGACAAGACTAGACAGACAAGACTAGACAAGACTAGACAGACAAGACTAGACAGACAAGACTAGACAGACAAGACTAGACAGACAAGACTAGACAGACAAGACTAGACAGACAAGACTAGACAGACAAGACTAGACAGACAAGACTAGACAGACAAGACCAGACAGACAAGACTAGACAGACAAGACTAGACAGACAAGGCTAGACAGACAAGACTAGACAGACAAGACTAGACAGACAAGACTAGACAGACAAGACTAGACAGACAACACTAGACAGACAACACTAGACAGACAACACTAGACAGACAAGACTAGACAGACAAGACTAGACAGACAAGACTAGACAGACAAGACTAGACAGACAAGACTAGACAGACAAGACTAGACAGACAAGACTAGACAGACAAGACTAGACAGACAAGACTAGACAGACAAGACTAGACAGACAAGACTAGACAGACAAGACTAGACAGACAAGACTAGACAGACAAGACTAGACAGACAAGACTAGACAGACAAGACTAGACAGACAGGACTAGACAGACAAGACTAGACAGACAAGACTAGACAGACAAGACTAGACAGACAAGACTAGACAGACAAGACTAGACAGACAAGACTAGACAGACAAGACTAGACAGACAAGACTAGACAGACAAGACTAGACAGACAAGACTAGACAGACAAGACTAGACAGACAAGACTAGACAGACAAGACTAGACAGACAAGACTAGACAGACAAGACTAGACAGACAAGACTAGACAGACAAGACTAGACAGACAAGACTAGACAGACAAGACTAGACAGACAAGACTAGACAGACAAGACTAGACAGACAAGACTAGACAGACAAGACTAGACAGACAAGACTAGACAGACAAGACTAGACAGACAAGACTAGACAGACAAGACTAGACAGACAAGACTAGACAGACAAGACTAGACAGACAAGACTAGACAGACAAGACTAGACAGACAAGACTAGACAGACAAGACTAGACAGACAAGACTCGACAGACAAGACTCGACAGACAAGACTCGACAGACAAGACTAGACAGACAAGACTAGACAGACAAGACTAGACAGACAAGACTAGACAGACAAGACTAGACAGACAAGACTAGACAGACAAGACTAGACAGACAAGACTAGACAGACAAGACTAGACAGACAAGACTAGACAGACAAGACTAGACAGACAAGACTAGACAGACAAGACTAGACAGACAAGACTAGACAGACAAGACTAGACAGACAAGACTAGACAGACAAGACTAGACAGACAAGACTAGACAGACAAGACTAGACAGACAAGACTAGACAGACAAGACTAGACAGACAAGACTAGACAGACAAGACTAGACAGACAAGACTAGACAGACAAGACTAGACAGACAAGACTAGACAGACAAGACTAGACAGACAAGACTAGACAGACAAGACTAGACAGACAAGACTAGACAGACAAGACTAGACAGACAAGACTAGACAGACAAGACTAGACAGACAAGACTAGACAGACAAGACTAGACAGACAAGACTAGACAGACAAGACTAGACAGACAAGACTAGACAGACAAGACTAGACAGACAAGACTAGACAGACAAGACTAGACAGACAAGACTAGACAGACAAGACTAGACAGACAAGACTAGACAGACAAGACTAGACAGACAAGACTAGACAGACAAGACTAGACAGACAAGACTAGACAGACAAGACTAGACAGACAAGACTAGACAGACAAGACTAGACAGACAAGACTAGACAGACAAGACTAGACAGACAAGACTAGACAGACAAGACTAGACAGACAAGACTAGACAGACAAGACTAGACAGACAAGACTAGACAGACAAGACTAGACAGACAAGACTAGACAGACAAGACTAGACAGACAAGACTAGACAGACAAGACTAGACAGACAAGACTAGACAGACAAGACTAGACAGACAAGACTAGACAGACAAGACTAGACAGACAAGACTAGACAGACAAGACTAGACAGACAAGACTAGACAGACAAGACTAGACAGACAAGACTAGACAGACAAGACTAGACAGACAAGACTAGACAGACAAGACTAGACAGACAAGACTAGACAGACAAGACTAGACAGACAAGACTAGACAGACAAGACTAGACAGACAAGACTAGACAGACAAGACTAGACAGACAAGACTAGACAGACAAGACTAGACAGACAAGACTAGACAGACAAGACTAGACAGACAAGACTAGACAGACAAGACTAGACAGACAAGACTAGACAGACAAGACTAGACAGACAAGACTAGACAGACAAGACTAGACAGACAAGACTAGACAGACAAGACTAGACAGACAAGACTAGACAGACAAGACTAGACAGACAAGACTAGACAGACAAGACTAGACAGACAAGACTAGACAGACAAGACTAGACAGACAAGACTAGACAGACAAGACTAGACAGACAAGACTAGACAGACAAGACTAGACAGACAAGACTAGACAGACAAGACTAGACAGACAAGACTAGACAGACAAGACTAGACAGACAAGACTAGACAGACAAGACTAGACAGACAAGACTAGACAGACAAGACTAGACAGACAAGACTAGACAGACAAGACTAGACAGACAAGACTAGACAGACAAGACTAGACAGACAAGACCAGACAGACAAGACTAGACAGACAAGACTAGACTGACAAGACTAGACAGACAAGACTAGACAGACAAGACTAGACAGACAAGACTAGACAGACAAGACTAGACAGACAAGACTAGACAGACAAGACTAGACAGACAAGGCTAGACAGACAAGACTAGACAGACAAGACTAGACAGACAAGACTAGACAGACAAGACTAGACAGACAAGACTATACAGACAAGACTAGACAGACAAGACTAGACAGACAAGACTAGACAGACAAGACTAGACAGACAAGACTAGACGGACAAGACTAGGCAGACAAGACTAGACTGACAAGACTAGACAGACACGACTAGACAGACAAGACTAGACAGACAAGACAAGACAGGCAAGACTAGACAGACAAGACTAGACAGACAAGACTAGACAGACAAGACTAGACAGACAAGACTAGACAGACAAGACTAGACAGACAAGACTAGACAGACAAGACTAGACAGACAAGACTAGACAGACAAGACTAGACAGACGAGACTAGACTAGATGAACGACTCTTGGCTGACAAGACTAAAGAGAGATACTTGACAGACTAGCTAAAATTGGTTGATTTTAACATTGTTTCTATGTAGTTATGAAGTTAATTATAAATTGTTTTGTCTCATAATTGGTTTTAGTAAAGAGATAGTAGCTTATCTACAGTATGGAAACCGTTAACTCATTGTAATGCGCTGGTGATAAGCACAAACGCAAATTGAAAAATAAAAACATTCGCAAACAACCAAATGTTTAAATAAAAAAATTAAATAATCTGCATATATTGCAAATAATCGCCACAAAATATAAATAAATAATCAGTGGATGGATTGTGATTTCATTAAAAATAAAATAAAAATTTTAATTATCAAAGTAATTTGTTGTAATTCTTTTCTCAATATTTATAAATTTGTATTATATAAATTTATTAACTCTTATTGTTCAACTCTTTGGGGCAGAATGATTTTAAAAATGTCCCACCTTTGATGCATAAAAATGCATAATTTATTTAACGAATTTAAAATTTAAAACATATTTAAAATTTTCAAAAAAGAATTTTCTAATAAAATTTCTTTTCCGGCCCTCGAAGGGTTAAATTTGATTGAACCGAAAAAGTAAGCTAATAATTGCTAAAATATTTGCAGCGTTTATAATTAACTTTAATTGCAGGCAATCGATGTGAAGCTGCCTTGAACATAAATTAATCTAACTAGACAACAACCAAATTAGTAAAATTGAAAGTAAGCATGATAAACTAAATATAACAATTTGAATAGCAATTACAACAATAATATCAACAATCACATGTATTACTTAATTTTAAATTCAAATTTCTTTTATTACAGCTATGATTTATTCTAACCGAGTCCAATTTTGCCTACGCAAAGTTCTGCTCTGTCTTTCTCACTATTATTTTATCATTTCAAACAGGACATGGCGGGCAAGACTAGACAGACAAGACTAAACCGATAAGATTAGACAGAGAAGACTAAAGAGACAAGACCAAATCAGTCACAGTTTATTTTTCATAGCCTCGACAGAATTCGTTGCCACCTCCAGTGTTCCGCAGGGGTCCAACTTGGGTCCTTTGATATTTAATATATTTATTAATGACTTGAGTTCGTCTCTATTCGCACCTCATTTACTTTACGCTAACGACCGTACGATATTCATGTCTTTTAACCAACCCGGTGATTATTTGGTTTTACAAGCAAGTTTTTGGTTTTCCGAATGATGAGACCCATCGATTCAACCCTCCAGCTTGAAGGACCATGATTTTCTGTTATGGTTTTCTCTCTTAGCCACTTTTGTTCCGGTTACAAAAGTGGCTAAGAGAGAAAACCATAACAGAAAATCCTGGTCCTTCAAGCTGGAGGGTTGAATCGATGGGTCTCATCATTCGGAAAAAGAAAAAAAAAGTTAAAAACTTCAAAAATCCGCCTCGGAACAATGATGGACATAAAATACAACGAACTAGGCAAAGAAAATTGACTATGAGAATGGCGACCTAGAACATACAAGCATTACGAACAAAGAAAACAGAATATTAGAAGAATTAAAAAAAAATGAGACTGGATGTCTTTGTGTTTACAGAAACTTAAAAAAAAGGGAACGGATTTGAGATGGTAGAGGAATATATACATGTTTATAGTGGAGTTAAAAAGGACACAAGAGCAAAGTGAGGAGTAGCAATAGCAATACACAGAAAGTATAAAAATACATTAAAGACCATGAAGAAATTGACGAACAAATAATAAAAATGTAAATTAAAAAAAAATGGACAGAATATAGTTATAATATATACTCCTATTCCTACCTAACGTTCCTAGCGAGGATGTAGACCTTGCCACTAAAGATATGTTCTACGAAAAACTATTCCGAATAATATCTGAGATAAAAGGAGATCCAGAAATACTTATCTTGGGAGACCTAAACGCCCGTACAGGGAGAGAAGGAAACAACCCGGTAATAGGTAGATATGGAGAACAAACTGAAAACGATAACGGCAGACGTCTAAAACAACTATTTCAGAATATTTCTCTAATGAAAATGAATGGTTTCTTCACCCACAAATATATACATAAATACACGTGGACACAACCCACAAAAGGACTAAGATCGATAATCGATTACATTATACAAAAACAAAAAACAAAAATAACAACCACTGACGTAAGGGTGCATCAAGGAGCGGAATGCGGATCGGCCCACCACCTATTGGTAGCAACAGTCCTAATAAATTATAGGAAAACTAATACGGACAAAACTAGTAAAAACGACATCTTAGGAAAAAACACGAATGAAATCAGATACAATCTAGAGAGTTTCGGCAACGAATCTACTAAATTTTTGTACAAACTAAGATTAACTGCCATGCTGGCTAAAGTGCACTACGGAAACGCAACAGCGAATCAACTATATCAACACCTAAGGAACTGTATGCACCAAGCAGCGAACGAAGCTATAGGACCACAAGAAAGGCATTTTAAAAATAAAGAGTGGTGGTGTGAAGAAATAGAAAGACTAGCAGAAATTAAAAAGAAAGCTTATCAAACTTGGCTACAATGTAAAAAAATAGAAGATAGAACGATCTATGCACACTGGAATAGAGAAGTTAAAAAACTTGTAACAAAAAAGAAAAATGAGATTTGGGAAAAAAGATGCGAGGAGATAGAGAGATGCATGGGAGGAACAAAGGTTTCGGAAGCGTGGATGGCAATCAAACTTATTAGAAAAGCAGGGCGAGTAAATAAAATTGAACTAATAAGTATGGAGGAGTGGGAAACATATTACAAAGAACTGCTAACAGAAAAGAGAAAAGAGTTCCACATTGATAACCTGGATATAGAGACACCCACAAATGAAGAAGTAAATGCGATAACGATAAAAGAAATAAAGGAAGCCCTAAAAGAATCTAAAAATAAAAAGGCTGCAGGGCCAGGAAATATCGCAATTGAACTAGTTAAAAATGGACCAGAATTATTACTAGAGCTGATAGCCAAGATCTTCAACAAATGTCTAATAGAAGGCGACAACATTCCAGAAGATTGGAATATTGCTCAATATATAAAAAAAGAGACAAAAGACAATGTAGTAACTATAGAGGGATCAGCGTAACTAGTGCCCTTGGGAGGTTGTACGGCCACATACTAAAAAAAAGAATTGAAAGCAGCTTCAAAGAAGTAGAGGAGCAAAGTGGCTTCCGAGCCGGGAGATCATGCATTGACAATATATTTGTTATTCAACAAATTATAGCGGAAATACCCACACACTATTATTTATCGACTTGGAGAAAGCTTTCGATACGGTACCCTGGAAAAAGCTTTTTGAAACATTGACGAGGATTGGGATAAATAGTGTATACTGTAGGGCAATCAGAACTATATGTATATATATATATATATATATATATATATATATATATATATATCGAGTCAAAAAGTGCAGTCAAGATAGGAAACGTTATATCGCGGCCTTTCCGTACAACGAAAGAATTAAGACAAGGCTGCACATACAAGAAGCACTAACAAACTGGAGAAGAAAAACCGCAGGAATGGGAATAAGAACAGGTGAACATTGTTTGACAAGCCTGCTATTTGCTGACGACCAAGTGATAATAGCAAGTGATGAAAGAGATATAGATTATATGTTAAGAAAATTCAGAAATGTCAAAAACAGAATATCTGCGTGTCGGGGAAGAAGGAGAAGACCCAGAACTGGAGTTAAGAAAGATTCAAAAATGTGGGGCATACAAATACTTAGGAACTATCATCTCAGAAGAAGGAACAACAAAAAAGGATATAGAAAATAGACAAGGGAAAAAGGCTATCTGCTTGTTAAATTCAATGCTATGGTCAAATGAAATTAAACTAAAAGCAAAAATGAGGGTATACAAATCTATTGTAGAACCAATAACAACTTATGGTTCAGAATGTTGGCAGGTTTCACAAAGGGATAAAAAATGTATAGAAGTAGTAGAAATGGACTTTCTACGAAGAGCTTGTCAAACTTCCAAACTAGATCGTGTAAGAAATGAACATATAAGAAAAAGAAATTGTCAACAATCCTAATTTCCTAGTGCCTAGAGTCGCGAGTAGATAAACGGATTCTTTTTATAACGCGCCATATAGCGGACCGATAGCCTTGATCCCGCCCCTGTTTAAGAGATGCTCCTTCTACAATTCAAATAACCTCCAGTGTTACATTTTTGGGACCTTCGCTGCATTTAAAACTAAAGCCCTCAAAAGCCTATCATAACCTAACCTTTAATTCTAATTCTGTAAATCAAGATACATATATGCATCTTCAATATAATATATATATATATATATATATATATATATATATATATATATATAAATATATATATATATATATATATATATATATATATATATTGTTCTATGAGCACAACCTGTTTAACCTTGTTTGTAAATTTTTGTCTACATGTATTATGGTGTAATCTAGTTGTAACTAATCTTATATTTGCTCTGTCATTGGTCCTGTAAATTGTTGAGCAATAAATATTTAAATTAAAAATTAAATAAAGACCAGAGAGATAATACTAGATCAACAAGACTCGACAGACAAGACTAGATAGCCAAAATTATACAAATAAATCTAGAAAATCAAGACTAGGCAAACTAGTCTAAACAGTGAAGTCTAGAAAGGCAAAACTATTATAAGTAGTATAGAAAGTTCAGTTTTTTATTTAGTAAATTGCTCATGTTAACTAATAACTGTCGTGACATTCAATTTGTAATTCTGAATCATTGGTGTGTTGTTGCACCATTGTTGTAAACGTTTATTGTATAAAGAAAAACATAAAGCAGAAAAACACAATTATTATCAGTGTTTAGTGAACACTCCACCTTGTTACGTCATTATTTATAACATAACCGATACGATTGAATAAGTCTTGTTTGACTAAGTCTGTATTGTCTATGTAGCCTTGTCTTTTCTGTCGAGTATTCTCTGTATGATTTTCTTTGTCTAATCTTGTCTACTAAATCTTGTCTGTCTAGTCTTGGTCTAGACTTGAATGTCTAGTCTTCTCTGTCTAGTCTTATCTGTCCAGTATTGTATGTCTAGTCTTCTCTCTCTAGTCTTGTCTGTCCAGTATTTTATGTCCAATATTGTATGTCTAGTCTTGTCTGTCTAGTCAAATTAATTTTATTAACCAAAAATATGTATATACATATTGATAGGTCAATACAATGATTAAAATAGTTTCACATACTCATCAATGGTATATAAACATTTTGAAATAAGAATGTCTCTCATTTTTTTCATGAACTTTCTGATCGAAACTTCCCGGGTAACACTTGTAGGTAGCATATTATACATATAGATTCCAGCAACAGCGGGCGCATTACTGCAGACAGCCAATCTTGAATAGGGGGTGCATAGTTTCATGCATCCGCCAGTATTATAATTATGATTATCCTTATGTTTAGGAATTAATTGCTTGTTTGCATGTATATAACAATTGGTTTCAAGAATGAAGAGACTTAATACAGTTAAAATTTTCAAGTTAGTAAAGTGAGGCTTGCACGATGTATACGCCGGTAAACCAAGAAGGGCTCTTAGCATCCGTGTGTGTGCTTTCAAAACTTTAGGCCACTCTGGTGAAGTCCCCCAAGCTATTATACCATACGAGAGAATTGACTGAATTTCAGCAAAGTAAAAATGTAATAGTTCTGCTACACTCAAAAGTCTCTTCAAGTAGTGGAGACAGTAGGCTAATAAAATGAATTAATACAGTTTTGTCGATGTTGAAAAATAATTTGTTCGCTGAAAACCAACTAGATAAGTCCTGAACTAGGAGATTTGCATTTCCCTGTGTATCTAATAAGGTTGCATTAGAAATAAGGAAGCTGGTATCGTCTGCATATAAAGTCTAATCTTCCTTGTATAAACGGAACTAGATCAGCTAATATACTATGAACAAAGTTGGGGCAAGAACACTCCCTTGAGGTAATACCAGGTATTCAGATTAGTAGTCTTGCCTTTCTAGCCTTCTCTGTCTTCTCTTGTCTGTCCAGTATAGTATGTCTAGTCTTATCTGTGTAGCCTTGCCTGTCTAGTCTTCTCTGTCTACTCTTGTCTGTCCAGTATTATATGTCTAGTCTTGTCTGCCTAGTCTTATCTGTCTAGTTTCGTCTGTCTAGTCTTTTTTATCAAGTCTAGCCTCTGTACTCTAGTCTGTATATTCCAGTTTGTCTCTCTAGAATTCAAGCAAAAATATTAATGTTTTGTTACGACATATAACCCACCGTTAAGATTTTGCAAACCCAAAACAAAATTTAGAATATAAAAACTCACCAACTACGAACAAAATAAATAATAGAGGTTACATAACATTGGCCAACTTCCTCCAATATTAGTAATTAAACATAAATACTACACAGACAGCAACAATAATATTACACTAAAAAAACAAATTTATAAATTGCTGTAGTTTTTGTCTATTTAATTATGTCTGTCTAATAATGTCTTTCTAGTCTAGTCTATATTGATCTATTTCTCCTCTCTTCTGTTTTAGTTTTGCATGCAAGTATATAGCGTTGTCCGTCTGTCTAACTTATTTTAGTCTTGTATTTCTAGTCTTGTCATCTAGTCTTGTCTGCCTTGTCTTGTATATTTAGTCATATCTATCTAGTCATGTCCGTCTAGCCTTGTCTGTCTAGTCTTTCTTATCAAATCTTGTCTGTCTAATCTTGTATGTCTAGTCTAGATGGTCTGATCCTGTCTGTCTAATCTTATTTTTGTAAATTTGTTGTTCTAGACTACTTATTTATTAAATTTGAATAAAGTCTTTGCGATCGACTGGAACAATGTAGACCTTGTAGTTAGAATGTTGAAATATATAGAGCAGAATAATTTGAGGTCAAGTTTAAGTCAATGTACTCGACTGAAACGAAAATTATAAACGAATATTAACGAATTATTGAAAACAATGAAAATCTGAATATAAGAAAAGTATAATTATTATTAATTATAAATCTAATTAATTAAAAAAATCTGAGGTAGATGAGCACTTATGTAATTTCGTTCGTGATCTATTTCAGGGTTATGGCCCTATTCCAAACATTCTGGTACCAAGAAAATGAGTTGAGCTTCCTTCCTTGGTCCAGTCGAGTATTATGGCTGTAATTTGTGTTGAATTATAAAAAAGTATGTATTCACTCTTAATTCTTCACACAATTAGCTCTAATTAGCTAGACCACAATATTTTCTGGGTTTTAAATTTGAGAGAAAACCAATTAAAATAAACAGAAAATTTGCATTTCTAATGACCCCTACACCTCACTAATTTGTTCCAAAAAGTTTACGTTCCTAAGCTAACCTAACTTAACCTTGGCTTTTCTCGAATGTAGTCTAAATCTACGACCGAGGAAAATAAGACAGTTTGGAAAGTTAGATGTAAGTTTGTTTGTAACTTCTAAGTTAGTTTATGTAAACAATGTATTCCAACTCGATTTTGTTTAATGATTTAGAAGACCGTCTGGCAACCAATAGCAGCGTAAAACTACTAGGAATTCACATAGATAACCGCTTCACCTGAAAAACGCATATAAATAGCCTAGAAGCGAAATTAAATAACTACAAACGCAATTAGAATACTGCAAAGTTGCCTCACCATAGATACCTTAAACATAGTATATTATGCAAATTTCCACTCTTATCTTCGCTTTGCTATATCATTCTGGGGCGATGGATATTGACAACATATCGTTGGTCCAGATGAACAGGGTATTAACTCAAAAAACCAGCAGAGCGATTTGAAGTTTTCAAATTAATATATATCCATTTCTGTAAATAATAGGTTAACCTCGACTATAATATCTTTTAAACTAACTTTATTAATAACATTTTTGTTCACTTCATGACTTTGTCAATTTTGCTATTACTGAGAAAAAAATAGAAATGCTAGAGGCAAGAACATAATGAGTTAATACCCTGTTTATCCAAACGAACGATATTCAAAATACAAAACGCGCACTCATCGTCGTGTCGGGGGATTTAAAAAATAGGCAAGTTTTAGAAGGCGCTGGAACATTCGAAACGCACATCAATCGAAACGAAAGAGAACCATAAACAAAAATATATTGTACATCTTACCTACCAAGTAACACAAACTATCGATGTCGCAGCAAGCTCCACCCTACATTAATATGAAATTATATAATACACTTTCCCGTTACATAAAATTGATGACAAACAAATAGCTAAATAAATAACAAAATCGCTAAGTAAATAAAAACTATACTCATAGAAATATAAACATGTAACAAAGAGGATACTAGGAGAGGATCAAACTGCGAGCATCGGTCAATACTTAAGTTCTTCTCGAAACTTAAAACCGACACAATTCATTAAGAGTACATTGTGAACACTGTATGTATATATGGTTGGATATAGGTATTTACATTACCGTTAGTGTATTTTTATATTGTACCTTGTACCTTAAAATAATGAAATAAATTATTTTGAATTTGAAAGAAATATTTAAAAGCAACATGCCAACAAACAGCAAAACAAAAGTAATGAATTCAACCCTGTTTCCGTGCTACACACGGCTCGCAGACGCGGAAATTCACAGCCAAAGCAAAAAATTAAATCAGCATCTTCCAAGGAATAGAACGTAGCATGCTAGCTCAACATGTGTAGCATGCTCAACATAAAGAAAATGGACAAAAGAAGACACACTGAAATAAGGATATTAACAAAAGCAACTAACGGTTTGAACGTCGCTCAAGAACTCAAACGAAAATGGGCAAGCTATGTGGCAAGTCTTACTGACCAGAGATGGATCTTACTGAACCAGAGCCTGTTAGAAAAACACTGTGGAGCGGCCAACTAGGGAAACGCAGTACTGCTTGGCCTGTTACACTGGGAAGATGAAAAAATAGTTGGCCCATTGTGGACCAAAGTAGCACAAAACAAAGAAACATAGGGATCGTTGGAAGAAGACATTACCCGTATAGGGGTTCTTGCAGACTAAGATAGTGAAATTATAAAAAAAAATGGAATATAAATACTAACAAACGAACAATACCTATTTTACCTTTGAGGGACGGGGGAGGTAGCAAGCACGATAGCCGTTAACTTGTAAAGTAGCCCTATTACCATTAACCACTACCGCTATTAACATTTCCTCAAGATATCGCTGTATATGTTTCAAAATGTTTGTCCACTCCTACATCCCTCATTCACATCAGAATTTAAGGGTACAGAATTTGTTTCTATCTAAGTCTTGTTCCGTTCTTTCGTCCATCTTTCGTTGTTCTTTTTGCCGCTGATTCTGTTTTGTAACATGTCCTCGGAGTACGCCCAGTAGTCAGGCGATCTCAGCATTGTGTTCACTAATGTTGTCATTTTCAGTTCGGATCGTGTCTGGTTTATCCACATATCTCTTTCCGGAATCCATCCCTCGCACTCTAAAATAGTGTAATAGGCACTAACTGTACAAACAGTTATATATACAGACTATATACACAGATTGCCTGCTGTGCTGCCGATGTTGCAGGCTTTTGCGGCTTTTCGCACCGACCAGCAAAATATCAGTTAGATAAAACTAACCATACTAATATTTAAGAAACAACTCTAACATTACAACTAACAAACCATATTTACTAGGATAATGTATAGATTATAGGAAATTCACAAATTTTTATTTATTTTATTTATTTATTACAAGTCAGATAGACTGAAAGTTTGGTGTAAGTTTGTCTATAACTTCTAAGTTAGTCTAGGTAGAGAATTGATTCAAACTTCGTTTGATGGTAATTGAAGAAATGGGTCAAACAGTCTGGAAAGTTGAATGTAAGTTTGTCTGTCTGTAACTTCTAATTGTAAGTTAGTGTGTGGGTAGGAAATTAATTCAAAATTGATTTTGTCTGACATTAATTCAAGAAATAAGTCAGACAGTCTGGAAAGGTGAATGTAAGTTTGCTTGTTTGTAATTTCTAAGTCAGTCCAGATAGGAAATTCATTCTAAATTGATTTCGTTTGATGTTCATTTAAGAAATAAGTTAGACAGTCTAGAAAGTTTGATGTAAGTTTGTCTGTCTATAACTTCTAAGTTAGTCTAGGTAGAGAATTGATTCAAACTTGATTTCATTTGATGGTCTTCTCTCTTCTCTCTTTCAGCCGTCATGCGCCCAGAATTGAGCATAGGCCTCTCTTAGTTTTCTCCATCGGTCTCGATCTTGAGCAGTTCTCATCCAGTGCAGTCCTGCCACTTTCTTAAGATCATCGTACCACCGTAAGATTGGTCTTCCTCTTGATCTTCTACCTGTCCATGGTCTCCAACGCAGTAATTTCCCATTCCATCTATTGTCTTTGATACGGGCGATATGTCCTGCATAGTCCCATTTGAGTTGAGATGCCCACTATGTCGGTCACTTTGGTCTTGTTTCGAATGTATTCGTTTTTCTTTCTATCTCGTAGTGATAGACCCATTCCCAGATAGACCCAGACCCAGATAGAGAAACATTCTTCTCTCCATGGCTCTCTGAGATACTCTTAGTTTGTTCACAATTTGTTTTGATAAGGTCCATATTTGTGCTTTGTTTGTTGTTATTGGTAGGATACATTGGTCATATAGCCTTGAGCGCAGTCGTAGGGGTATCTTTTTGTTGGTTAGTATACCTTTGAGTTTTGCAAATGCCGCCCAAACCCAGTCTAATTCTCCGTTCAATTTCCATGTTCTTGTTATCCTTGCCCAGGGTTATTTGTTGGCCTAGATAGACATATTCGTTTGCATTTTCTATCTGTTGGTTGTTAATTATTATATTTGGATCTTGGAGACAAATTGTTTTTGTCTTGTTTATGTTCATTTTTAGCCCTATGCTTTTTGATTTTTCCTCCAGGTCTGTTAACATTTCTTTCAGATCTAGGGAGTTTTCTGCGAATAATACGATGTCGTCTGCGTATCTTAGGTGTGTTAGCTTTTCGCCATTTACGGTAATTCCTCGATTTGACCAGTTGATTTGCTTAAAGACCCCTTCTAGAGCTAAGTTGAACAATTGTGGTGCGATGGTGTCACCTTGTCTGATTCCTCTCTTCACCTCAAATGTGTTTGTTTTTTCGTGGGCTCTGACCAACGCTTTGGCATTCTCATGGATTTTTTTGAGAAGATTAGTGTATCTGTGATCGATGCGGGCTTCCGTTAATTCGTTGGTTATAGCCCAGTGTTCTATAGAATCAAAAGCTTTTTCGTAGTCAACAAAGGCCATATGGAGTGTCATGTTGTATTCGGTCATTTTTTCATTTAGAAGTTTTACTGTTAGTAGGTGATCGTTTGTGCTTAACCCCTTTCGAAATGTCGCCTGTTCGATTGGTAGTCCTCAAGTTTTCTATTTATACGGTTTGCAATTACTTTGGTGAAAAGTTTATAGAGTTGTGACAGAATACTTATTGGTCTATAGTTTTGTAGGCACGTTGGGTCCCCTTTTTTGAATACTAATACTATTGACGTTTCGTGCCATTTTTCAGGGATGTTTTCCTCTTCAAGGCACTTATTGAAGAGTAATTGTAGTCTTGGTATGATTATGTCTGAGGCTTGTTTTATCATTTCGATTATTATTTCATCGTTTCCTGGAGCTTTGTTGTTCTTCATCGATGTTAGTGCATATAGTATTTCATCTTCTGTTATTTCCGGGATTTCCTCAGAACCGACATTCACGACCTTTTGTCTTTCCTCATTTATTGGGTTTTTAGTCCTCGACCGGTATAGTTCGCTGTAGAAGTTCGCTTTTCTATAATTTTCAGCATTTCGTCCCTGTTTCTGGATTCCTTCCTTTCGGAATTCTTCAGGCTTATGATTTCTCTTCTTGCGTCTGTTCGTCTCAGGCATTTCAAATTTTTATCTTCTATCGCGTTCGTCACTTCCTCTTCATGATGTGTTTCCAGATCCTTTCTTATCATCTTCCTTGTTTCCCTCTTTATCTCGCGGTATTTAGGTGTGTTTTTACATTCTCTGAACATTGATCTTCTTTTTTCGATCATTTGTTTTGTTTCTTGTCTCAGTTTGCTTTTCCTTCTTGTATCTTTTTTGGCTAATTCAAATGCTGTTGTGGTAATTGTTGTTGTTATTTGTTCCTCTAGCTTGTTAATGCCTAATTGGTGGTCGTGCTTTTTAAATTTACTTTCCAAGACCATTCGGTAGGTATCTTGTTTTTCTTTGATGGTAATTGAAGAAATAGGTCAGACAGTCTGGAAAGATGAATGTAGGTTTGTCTGTCTGCAACTTTTAAGTTAGTCTAAGTATAAAATTAATTCAAATTTGATTTCTTTTGAGGTTAATTCAAGAAATAAGTCAGACAGTCCGGAAAGTGTGATGTAAGTTTGTCTGTCTGTAATTTCTGAGTTAGTCTAGGTAGAGAATTGATTCATACTTGATTTTATTTGATGGTAATTGAAGAAATAAGTCAGATAGTCTGGAAAGTTGAATGTATGTTTGTCTCTCTGTAATTTCTAACTTAGTCCAGGTAGAGAACTTGATTTCTTCTTCTTCTTAATGGCACTACAACTGATTGCCGGTCTGGGCCTCCTTCAGCATGTTTCTCCAAGCGGACCTATCACTCGCCAACGTTCTCCAGTCCCGTACTTGAAGTTTTTGTAGGTCAGTTGTTACCGCATCCTTCCATCTCCCTCTTGGCCTTCCGGCCCTTCTCCTTCCCTCTGGTTGGCCATTGAACAACTTTTTCGGAACCCTATGATCTCCCATTCTCTGCATGTGTCCGAGCCATCTCAATCTTGCCACCTTGATGAAACTCACAATATCTGGTTGATTGTAGAGCTGATATAGTTCGTGATTATACCTTCGGCGCCAGATTCCTCGTTCTTGGGTCGCTCCAAATATTGCACGTAGCATTCTTCTCTCAAATACACTTAAAGCCTGTTCTTCGCTCTGTGTTAAGCTCGTTTGTTGATAATTTAAGAAATGAGTTTAATTCCAATGTTGTTTAATTCTTTCAAGAAAGGTTAATGAAGGTAGGACTTCCAAGTGGAGGTAATGAAACAATAGTTCTGTGCAAAAAGTTTTGAAAAATCTTTAGCAGTGAAGAAGATTTTTGATTTTACGTTTAATTTTGATTGCTTGAAGTTATTACCAGTTTTACATTGTTATATAAATGGACGTCAAAATTTATTAGGGCTATACATAAGAATAAGGTCAGTTCCAAATTTGGTTGCTTGGTTTCTACATGGTATAATTGCTGACAATCTTTTTCCACGGTGTATTAGTAAGTCCAAACAGCTGAAATGAAGTCTAAACGTTGATTTATTAAAGAAATATCCGGCTTTTTGTAACAAAAAAAAATATTTTTCTAACCCAACAACTGACACTCCTTGTAATTCTTGCTACTCTGAAAATATTTGGGTAGAGGCGGCCCGCTCTTGCCAATTTTATTTTTTATACAGGGTTCACACTATTTTTTCTGTGCTGCTTCAATGTAATATTAGTAGGTAGGTAGGTAGGTATATTATAATTTTATTTCCTACTGGCCTTACATCCCTCTAAGGGATTTTGCAGCCGCCACAATCCTTTTCCATCCGTTCCTATCCTCTGCGGCTCTTCTCCAGTTGTTGATTTCCAGCGTTCTTAAATCTACCTCTACGTCATCTCTCTATCTCTGTCGTGGGCGTCCTGCCGGTCTTCTGCCCTCTGGTCTCGCATCTTATTAGTCCGAGCCATCTTATTGTCATGACTTTTGTGTGTCCAACTATCAGTTCAGCTCCTCCAGCTCGAGATTCATTCTTATTCTATATCCATCTATCGATCGTATGGCGCCGTATATTGTTCTCAGAAGGGTATTGAGAAAGATTTCTGAGAAACCTGGGTCCTGAGAAACTGCTTCGAACCTTTCTGTTCGAAGTAGTTTGTGCCCTTGGTATTGGGTTAGCGTCCAGCACTCAAACCCGTAGGTTATCACTGTCCTCACTAGGGACTTATAAAGTTTAAGTTTTGCTGTCAGTGTTAGTGCTCTGTATTTAAGTAGGAATTTGAAACCGGCTGTTGTTTTATTGCCCTGGGGGATTCTACTTCTTATTTCCATTTCCATATTGTTTTTCTTATCGATATTAGTGCCAGGTATTTGAAAGTATCTATTGTTTCAAAATGTCTGCCCTCTATCGCTATATTTTCTCGCCGTTTTTCTCTTCCCCTTATTATCACCATTACCATCGGTTTTCCTTCGTTTGCCCTCAGCTCTATTTTAATTGCTTCCTCTTCTAACATGTTAAATGTTGCTTTCACCGCTTGCTTACTTCTTCCCAGTATAACGATATCATCCGCATATGCTAGGATATGTTCAGATTTTCGGATGAAGTTGCCTTTCGTTTGTACTCCGCTATTTCTTATTGTATACTCCAGGGCCAGGTTCAAAACAATTGGTGATCTCAGTCCGGCGCCTTGTCGAAGTCCTGTTTTTATGTTGACTTCTTGTGAGAGCGCCCCTTCAATTCTTACATGACTCTTTGCATTTTAGGTGGTTACTTCAATCATTCTCCGGAGTTTTGGTGGTATACCAAGGTGATGTAGGGCATATCATAGGGTGTTTCATTCCACCGAATAGTATGCCTGTTTAAAATAAATATACAATTGGTACACCTGCACATCGTACTCCCAGCACTTTTCGCAAAAGACGCTTTCCGGCTCTTCAACATCACCAGCGGTGTTCCACTAGGTTCCATCATGGGCCCTACACTATGGAATATACAAGTATTTGTCAGATTCCGAATATATGGTCTGTCGTCGATCTGTTGGGTCTGAATGCGCACTGGTAATCTCCTACTGCCTCTTCAGCATATGGGATAAGCCTGTTCAGTAAAACGTTCGACAGGATTTTGTATGCGATATTCCCGATATTTCCGACCTAATTTCCCTTTCCCCTCTCGTTAATTTTGTCCTACCTCCCTTTTTGTGGATAGGTATTATTATCGCTGTATCTCATTCCTTTGGCATTCTTTCATTCTCCAAAATTGTAGGATTAGTTGGTATATTGCCCTATAGGATTAGTTGGTATGTTGGTTGTTAATTCCTCAATGCCTACTTATAGAGTGCGTTTGGGTTATTATCTGTGCCTGGGCCTGCTGTCTTGTTATTTTTCAGTTTATTAATCGCTCTTTATACACATTTGGCAAAATATTTGAAATAAAAATAAGATAACGTGGCAAGAACTGTTGGTTTAACCTAGGTTAGATTGGGGTGCATATAGGGAAGCGGCAGATAAATAAAGACCACGTACGCGCGACAGCGCAAACTGTCTATCCAAACTACAATAATGGGTCAGGAACTGTTGGTTTGACTACATCGGGTTGCAATTGGTAGCTATTCTAATGCTATTCCAATATGCAGCAATTATATATTGACATGTTTAACAAAATACGATTAGAATTAAATAAAAAGATAAAATTGGCAACGTCAGGTCATGCATTTTTTTGTCAAGTGACGGGAGTGAAATCAAAATTGTCAAGAAAAATATTGGCTATTACGTTTAAAAACGTCAATTTTTTTAATAAAAACCGAGATATTTCTTCAAAAAATCGGCATAAGCTTCGTTTTAGCTTTCTGCCCTTACTAATACGCCGTGGAAGACAATTATCAACAGCTATACAGCCAGTTAAAACTTGGCAACCCCAAAATTCGGAACTGATTCTTAAATAATGCCATTGTTAGTTTTTTTTAATAAACAGTCGTAAAAATCGACAACTAATCATTGCAAATTGAACAAGGTCTTGCGAGCAAACAAAAAAAGATTAATAAAATCAAGCATTTCATTAAAATATTTATCAAATGAAATTCATCAAATCACAATATCAAATCACTGAAATTTTAAAAGTCAAACTTTTTGTCAATTTAATTTCGTCCCGTCATTATTTCTTATCCATTTTTTCCCATTTCAACATTTTTCCTGACACTGCCCGAAACCAAACAAAAAATATTGAATGAACCAACGTTGCTGCGTGTAAAACATTCTTCTCGTACGTTTTTTCTCCGTTTCACAATTCCCATGCGATTCAGCGCAATTTTTAGGAGGTGGAATGCCGGGGGGAAAGAGGAAAGCGCGCTCTAATAAACAGGACGTGAAAGCCGGCAGGCGACAGTCGATCGCAGTTGCGTGTTTTCGTCGCATTACAAACCCGAACTAGAATTTCATTGTAAGTAGGAATTTATTTAATAATAATAATCGTTATTGTCACCAACAGTAACAAATGGTTATCGACTGCGAGAATAACATTTATGTAATTACTGTGAAAATGTATTTATTGGTGTATTTATAAATAGATTTTGTTTGTGTATAGGAAGTAATATGCAAATATTCAAGGACCGGAGATATTTGGGAAAACAAGATCTTTCCTCAATATTTCTGTGCAAAATTTGCAAACACCATGTGTTTTTTAGATAATTATCTTTTGGTTATAAAATATTTGATTTGTTTATGTGGAAGTTTAATTGGTAGTTCAAAATTGGATGCGTACTTTGGAGATCTATACAAAACCTGTTCTTTTTTTTCTCTTTAGATTATAATTTTCGATTAAATTATTTTGTTCGTTTTTTTTTTAAATCATTTTTCTTCGTCTTAAGATTGAATATTTGCGTTTTTTGGTTTGACTAAATTTGTGAAACATGTGCGAATGGAGGAATGGATATTGTCTCTTACCATTTCAACATTTTTATTCTACCCAGTTTTACGTTTTACATCAGAAAATGCGGGAGGAGATTTTTTTTTAATTTTGTCAAATTCGACAATTTTGTTAATTTTACTTTTTTTTTCTTTCTTACATTTTGTTGTGGCATTGCCATAAATTTTGTCAATTCTTATTAATATTGTCTGGTTTCACATTTTTTTTACTATAAAGAAATTATAAATATTAAAGTCACTTGCAATTCAATTTTATGATTGTGAATCCTGTCTTGCGAATTTTATGATTATTAATTCTATATTTACATTAACTGACATCACATTGCTATTTAGAATGGATTATATTATTTTTACCAAATATATAATCATCTGAGAACAAGAAAACTGAGGATATTATTATTTGATTGATTTCCACCGTTAAAAAAATATTTTTACCTCGGGGGAGGGTACGGAGCATATGGTACACATATGTACCAGCATGTTTTTATCTGGTACATATGTGTAAAAATTATTTTCCAAGCGTCTGAAAATATATATTTATAATATTATTGAGTAGCGTAATCTTATTCAATAATTATTTTACATGGTACAACACATAAAACAATCCTTGCACAATGGTACACATTCTTGGTATATTGACTTTGTCCGTTTTTGACATTTCTCCTCGCTACACCTTGTACGTCATCTTCTTGTCTGTCCTTCAACGGGAAGATGCAATGGTACTGCACCGTAAATTTTCCTCTTTTTATTTGGAGGTGCTCATGTTGGAGGGGGTAACGAAGTATTTTGTATGCCCACAGCTATCAGTTCTTCGGCAAGTATTACCAAGAAAGATAGAAGCGGTGGTTTGCTACTTTGCGTCTCAAGTCATTGTAAAGTATCCAAGTGTTAACTGCACACATATTCAGACAAGTATAGAATACTTTTTTCCACCACTTGTTTGATTTTCCATCATGTTTCAGTGACGAACGACCTTTGAATTTCGTCATGCTTTCATCTATGCTTTGCAAAGCACTATCTTGGCGACATTTTGAAAATGTATCTTTTAGGAACAAAAATAGCTCATCAAAATAGTAGGATTTAGGAGCATTATGTGCTTTTTCTGGCGAAGCAAAATAGAGCTTCGAAGCTAGAATCATTAACATATCTCGGGAAATTGCTTTTTCAATTGCACGATTACCTAATTATTTTTTTCCACTCCAATAGTGCTTGATACCAGGGAGTTTATTGAAAAACATTATAATAATAATACGTATGGGCCACTAATGGACCACGTGAAGCGTCTTCTTGATGTGAGATATTCCAAGGCGCCACACTTCTTTCATCTTTTCACTATGCGCTTTCTTCCTTTCTTCAGACCAGGTTGTTCCAGTCTTCAATTTCTTGGCCTCTCGATTCACTTTACATTCATACACATTTTGTCTCAATATGCCTCTGGCTTCTATGTCTGGCACTATTATTCCAGCGTCTTTCAAATCCTCTCTAACTTCATGTTCTTCATGCTTTCGGTGTATTCCAAGATTTTTTTTTGTCAGTCGGGTGTCCGGCATTCTCTGCATGCAATGGCAGACGTTTCTTCATGTCGTGCACTATGTTCGATCTCCTGCCTACTGCGCAACCGGTATCCTTCTTCATTCTTTTTGTGTCCTAGAATTTTTCTGACAATTTTTCTTTCTATTTTCTTCATGTTTTCTAGGTCACCTTTGCGATTCATGACTAATGTTTCAGATGCGTACAGGGTTTCTGGTTTGATGACAGTGTTATAGTATCTCACTTTGGTGTTACGTGATAAGCATGACTTATTGTAGATGTCCCCAGTCTTCCAGAACGCTCTGGTCATCTTTTGTTTCCTCTGTTCGTAGGCTGACTTCTCTATTCCATTGGCCTGTATCATCTCTCCGAGGTACTTGCATTTGTGAACCCTCTTGATATTCCCATACTTTGTTGTAACCATTTCCGGTGCATCTTTCTGGTTTGACAAATATTCCGTTTTCTCGAAGGAAATCTGTAGCCCGACCTTTACAGCCATCTTTTTTAGAACCTCGATCTGTTTCGCTGCTGTGTTCTCGGTAAGTATAGCTAGGTCATCAGCGAATACTAGACAACCGATATCTATTCCCTTATTTCTACTTTCTAGAGGAGTTTTCTAATGGACAAGAAAAACGCCTTATGAACGAGTTTTTTATTCTATTGTTTTCTATTTTGCGCCCTTTTTATTTACATTTCTATATGAAAAAATCGCCGGTACATATTTAGAAAATTGTATCGAACTCGGCGAGCCATTAACGAACCCACATGAGTGCTTTAATGACTTCATTATAGACACAAAATAGGAAAAAATATGATAAAAAAAATTAATAATGACTAATATTCGTCAAGGATAACAATTGCTTCTAATGCACAAATAAAGACATAATATGAAAATTTAAACAAACAGATCGTAATCTTTCAACTGACATTTTAATTAAAAGTAAAGATAATACAATTATAAATAATTAATAGTCTTTATATAAGCATTTGATCTTTGGTTGATTCAAGAATTCATTTCTTCACAATGTTTTTAATTTTAGCATATCGTTTTAAATTAGTCAAACGATATCACATAAATTGTATGCGCTATATATAATATAATGTTCTTTGAATGGAGGTAAATTAAGTTTTAGGCAAGCATAGTATATCACAGTTCCGAGTTCTGGTAACAGTTTGAGTTGCACAAAATTTGTACAAAAAGAGGGGTGTTATAAGTTTGACGCGTCTGTCTGTCAGTCTGTCCGTGTTTGCTGTTTATGGAAACTTTATGGTTTATGGTAGCTCCTAAACTTTAGGAGCCTTAGGATTCTTTTAGGACCTAAAGGAATGGGCCGATTTTCATTTGATTTTTTTAAGTTCATTATTACACTGCTGAATTTGAAAAACTTCCGTTTCTTTAAACAAATCTAAAGAAGGGTACATGTTGTATTTAAACCGACAAGTCTTTAGTAGCGCTTTTTGTGTAACTACAAGATCCTTTAGTAACTATACTCTAAAGCCCGCCACTCACAGTCAGTTAAACTGATCAGTTGAACTGAGGTTTTTAACTGATCAGCTTAAACGGATGTAAGCCAAAATGATTTCCCCACTCATCGGCATCAGATCGGCCTTCATTTCTCGATTGTCATGGTCGCGTGCTGTATTTGGCTAAACAATTTATCAACGCGTACTGAAGGGAATTTTCTTCTTATGACGGCAGCTGCTTGTTGCCATTTAATCAATAGAAAACCTCCAACAAAATGAACGAAAGAATGGTTACCTAAGAGATATCAATTACCTCATATTAATTTGTTCAATGAGTTATCACTGGAACCAATTGACTGGCGTAACTATTTGAGAATGGACGAATCTATATTTGGCGTGATGAAAATTAACTGAAGCCAGCGGATTTATGGTGCGCCCAGAAAATCCTTGGGTTGGCATTAGTTAAAAATTTTACCTTAAGATTTCACACTCAGTTTTTGGATGTTCGTCAGTTCAACTAATACGTTTAAACTCACGTGCGTGGCGGGCTTTACAAGTAGGCACCAGTTACAGATGTCGTAGCTTACAAGCAACCCTTGTTAGCAAGGGTTCAGCTTAGGTTTTGTAAATATTTAAACGTCTACATTCGTTTTTAAAATTGACTGTCTTAAAATATAGAATTTTTACAGCAGTTTATGAAGTGTAGTGTTAACATAATCAATATAGACATCCCATTTTAGAAAGGAGTCAAAGAACACGCCTAAATATTTGATGTTGTATACACGATTAATAACAGCGCTGCAAGAACAATGCAAACGATTAGGACAATCAAAATTGTGAATCTTAATACAATTAAATTTAAGTAAACATGCTTTGCTCAAGGCATGACTAACACACTTTGTCTTCTATGAAATCAGAGTTAGCACACTAGCATCAAACCAACTTTTAACAATAGACATACATGACTGTTTTATATTTAACATGCTCCCGGCTACTTCCTTTAACAATCAGACAGGTATCATCAGCAAAACACGTTACATTGAATTTCTACCCGACTGCTGCAAAGCCCAAATTTTTGCTTACACATGATGGGGCGCGCATGTATCTCGTGGGCCCCTTATCACTGATACGGCGTTAGCTACGCCCCTCTGTATGACATTGAAAATGAACAAAGGGGTAAAAACTAGGGACAAAAACTTGGAACAAAACTGGGTAAGACTAGAGAAAGTAGACAAAACTTGAGAAGACAGACAAGGCTATGAAAATAGAATAAGTGAAGACTAAATGAGACTAGACAAGACCAAACAAAACCAGACAAGATCAGACAGGATCAGGCAAGACTAGACAAGACTAGATTATATTAGACAAGGCCTTTGTTGTCTAATTTTGACAAAACTGGACACACGTTGGTTTTTTAGTATGACCTTCCAGTATTCACTGTCTAGTCACGCCTGTCTAGTCTAGTTTGTCTAATCTCGTCTTTCTAGTCTTGCCTCTCTACGCTTGTCTCTCTAGTCGTTTCTTTCTAGTCTTGTCTGTCTGATTTTATCTGTCTTGTCTGTCTGATTTTATCTGTCTTGTCTGTCTAGTAAAAATGAAAATTCTGAAATTTGTAGTCCTGGCAACAAAAGTATAGTGTAGTCTAATCTTGTCTTGTCCAGCCTTGTCTAGTCGTGTCTAGCCTTGTCTAGTCGTGTCCAGCCTTGTCTAGTCGTGTCCAGCCTTGTCTAGTATTGTCTAGTATTGTCTAGTACTAGACAATATGTCTAGTACTATCTAATCAATATTGTCTAGTACTATCTAGTATTGTCTAGTATTGTCTAGTCTAATCTAGTATTGTCTAGTCTAGTCTTGTCTTTTTTTTTTTGTTATGGGGGACGTAGCAAGCACATTGAGTTAACTTGACAAGTGACCCCCTGGAAACTCACGGGCATCTTGGAACCGCATTTCGCATAACTTCAAGATGGCGTTAGCTTTAACCTTACTTGATGTCCTTACGTCCCCCATCCACTGAAGGTGATTAGGGGTTCAGGTTGTTTTCAGTTCTCGTTGTCTATGTTTTGTTCGTTCATCCTCTTCTTTCATGCTTAGTATGTCCCTTATCATCATTTCTGTTGCAGACCAGTCTGCTTCACTCCTAAGCATTGTCTCCGTGAGTGTGCTAGTTTCTAAAATTCTTTTTATTTTTGAAGTGTATATGTATGTCCCTCTCTAAAGACCACATGGGGCATTCGAAGATTGTGTGATACACACTATCTGTCTTATCACAATAAACGCTTTGGTTGTCTGCTTCGCTACCAATACTGTGCAGGTAGTCTTTGAAGCACCCTTAACTTGTCCGTGCCTTCTCGTGACCCATGGATCCACTTTTGGAATCAAAAGTCTCGTCCACTCACCCCTCTCTGAGGCTTCCCAGTACTCTTGCCAACTTCCGAGCATTTGGGTCCTTGCCTTTTTTCTCAGTTCCTTTTTGTTTTCACTGCTCCTTTCCTTATAAAGCGTGTCTCTCTCTTCAACAAGAATTTTTATAGGAGCTATTCCCGCAATAACGAGAATAGCGTCACCTGAGACGGTCCTATATGCGCTGGACACGCGTAGCGCCATTTTTTTCTTGAATGGATTGCAGTTCTTGCCTTAGATTTGCTCTCTTCATGACTCGCTTCCAGATTGGCGCTGCGTAGAGCATGGCAGATTCGACAACTGAACACAAGAGCCTTCGTTTTGTGCACTTAGGACCACCTACAGTTGGCATAAGTTTTTCAAATGCCGCTGATTGATTGTCGCTTGAAAGATTTTTATCTATAGTTACACCTAAGTATTTAATGATCTCCTTTGGGATTATTGTTTCACTTTTTATTTTAAATGTGACTGATCCTACTTCCATTCTTCCTGTTAATAAAACCGCTTCTGTCTTTTCTTGAGCGAGCTTAAGCTGTTTTTTCTCCAACCAGTTGTCTATTAGTGCTATGGCTTTGTTTTCCATTTTTATAACACAGTTTTCAGTTAATCCGGTGACAATGGGGCCAAGTCGTCAGCGAAACAGACAGCTTCCTCTCTCTCTCTGGCAACTTCAGTCTAAGGACTCCATCATACAGGATGTTCCACAAAGTTGGTCCCATTACTGAGCCTTGTGGAACACACCGCTGTAGATTTGTCTTTCTAGGCTTTCAACCTCTGCCACTATAATAATTTTTCGGTTGCAGAGGTAGCTGCTTACGAGCATCAGGAGATATGGGGGAAGTCTCTTGCTATTAATTCTTCCACAATTTTTCCAAGCGACGGAGTTGAAGGCTTTCTTAACGTCCAACGTTATGAGTGCGCAAATTCTACTTTTCCCCCGCAATCCTTCTGCAGCCACTTCTGCCACCTTTAGTACTCTCATTATTGCGCCTATAGTTGAGAGTCAGTCCTGTCTAGTAATGTCGAGTCTTTTCTAGTCTTGTCCAGTTTTTTCTAGTCTTTTTTAGTTTTTTCTAGTCTTTTCTAGTTTGTATAGTCTTATCTAGTCTTATTCAGTCATGTCTAGTCTTGTCTGGTCTTGTCTCGTGTTGTCTAGTCTAGTTTTGTTTTGTTTAAAATCTTGTGAGTTTGAATCTAGTTAATCTATAATCCTGTCTATTTGAACCTTATGTTACATATGAGCCACTTATTGTGGTGTAAGTCAATTTTCAAAAATATAAAACTAACTACTTTTTATTTACATTCCTACGTTATATTATCTATTTATTTTGGAGGAAATTGTCGTCAAACTTAGTTATTTAAAATATCAGTGTTTTTAATATATTTGGCGATAAGTTGCTTCAAAATGCAAAGATAACACAGAAATCTAAATATAAAGTTCCTAGTTAGTTATTTTATTTTTGAAAATTGGCTTACACCACTTTCAAAATAAGCGGCTCATATATGTTTATAACTTTGAGAATTTCAATCATTTTTGTCTATAATCTAATTGATAGTAGGAATTTTGTTTATTGTAAAATCTTTACTGTTGCAATTTTGTTTGTCTAAAAGCTTGAGAGTTTCAATCATCTTTTGTCTATAATCTTAATAGTTGGAATCTTGTTTTGTATAAAATCTTTGCTGTTGCAATTTAGTTTGTCTATAATCTTGAGAGTTTCAATCATTTTATCTATAATCTTGAAAGTTTGAATCTTGTTTTATATAAAATCTTTTCTGTTGAAATTTTGTTTTTCTATAACCCTGTCAATTTAAAGTTTTATATATGTATATAATCTAGAAAGTTGGAATCTTATTCTGTTTAAAATGTAGACAGTTTTTGAATCTTGTTCTATCATTCGCCAGTCATTTTGAATGTACCTGCATAAATGTATATATTATTGAAAGTGTCAATCTTGTTTGTCTAATATCTTGACAGTTTTAATCTTGATTGTCTATAATCTTGACAGTTTGAAACTTGATTGTCTATAATCCTGATAGTTTGAATCTTGATTGTCTACAGTGTCGACATTTCGAATTTTGTTTGTGTAATATCTTCACAGTCTGAAAATTGATTGTCTAGCCTTGTCTGTCTATAATCTTTATAGTTTCAATCTTGGTTATCTATAATCTTGACAGTTTAAATCTTGTTTGTCTAATAATCTATCTTGTTTGTCTATTGAAAGTTTTAAACTTGATTGGTTTATAATATTAACAGTTTAAATTTTAATTGTCTATAATCCTGACAGTTTGAATCTTGATTGTCTATGATATTGACAGTATTGACAAGATGATTGTCTAGTCTTATCTGTCTACGATCTTGATAGTTTCAATCGTGGTTGTCTATATTCTTGACAGTTTCAATGTAGTTTGTCTAATATCTAAAAAGTTTTAATCTTAATTGTCTATATTCGTGACAGTTTGAATCTTGATTGTCTATGATATTGACAGTTTGAATTTTGTTTGTGTAATATCTTGACAGTTTGAAAGTTGATAACCTAGTCTAGTGCTATTTGTCCGCACTTGTCTGACTAGTCTTGTCTGTCTAATCTTGTCTGTCTAGTCTCGTCTGTCTAATCTTGTCTGTCCAGTCTTGTCTGTCCAGTCTTGTCTGTCCAGTCTTGTCTGTCCAGTCTTGTCTGTCCAGTCTTGTCTGTCCAGTTTTGTCTGTCCAGTCTTTTCTGCCCAGTCTTGTCTGTCCAGTCTTATCTGTCCAGTCTTGTCTGTCCAGTCTTGTCTGTCCAGTCTTGTCTGTCCAGTCTTGTCTGTCCAGTCTTGTCTGTCCAGTCTTGTCTGTCCAGTCTTGTCTGTCCAGTCTTGTCTGTCCAGTCTTGTCTGGCCAGTCTTGTCTGGCCAGTCTTGTCTGGCCAGTCTTGTCTGGCCAGTCTTGTCTGGCCAGTCTTGTCTGGCCAGTCTTGTCTGGCCAGTCTTGTCTGGCCAGTCTTGTCTGGCCAGTCTTGTCTGTCCAGTCTTGTCTGTCCAGTCTTGTCTGTCCGTCCTCCTCGGTGGTGTAGTTGACAACATACCCGCCTTTCAATGCGGGAGACCCGGGTTCGAATCCTGGTCGGGGAGGCGACAACTAGGGCGGTTTTCATTAACCGTCCGGGCTGCCCACCCTGAATGAATGCAATATATGCGATACCGGGGTGGCGCATACTAAAAGCCAAGGTGGAATAGGGGATTTGGTGAGTCTTGTCTGTCCAGTCTTGTCTGTCCAGTCTTGTCTGTCCAGTCTTGTCTGTCCAGTATTGTCTGTCCAGTCTTGTCTGTCCAGTCTTGTCTGTCCAGTCTTGTCTGTCCAGTCTTGTCTGTCCAGTCTTGTCTGTCCAGTCTTGTCTGTCCAGTCTTGTCTGTCCAGTCTTGTCTGTCCAGTCTTGTCTGTCCAGTCTTGTCTGTCCAGTCTTGTCTTTCCAGTCTTGTCTGTCCAGTCTTGTCTGTCCAGTCATGTCTGTCCAGTCTTGTCTGTCCAGTCTTGTCTGTCCAGTCTATTCTGTCCAGTCTTGTCTGTCCAGTCTTGTCTGTCCAGTCTTGTCTGTCCAGTCTTGTCTGTCCAGTCTTGTCTGTCTAGTCTTTTCTGTCTAGTCTTGTCTGTCTAGTCTTGTCTCTCTAGTCTTATCTGTCTAGTCTTGTCCGTCTAGTCTTGTCTGTCTAGTCTTGTCTCTCTGGTCTTGTCTGTCTAATCTAGTCTTGTCTGTCTAGTCTTGTCTGTCTAGTCTTGTCTGTCTAGTCTTGTCTGTCTAGTCTTGTCTGTCTAGTCTTGTCTGTCTAGTCTTGTCTGTCTAGTCTTGTCTGTCTAGTCTTGTCTGTCTAGTCTTGTCTGTCTAGTCTTGTCTGTCTGGTCTTGTCTGTCTGGTCTTGTCTGTCTGGTCTTGTCTGTCTGGTCTTGTCTGTCTGGTCTTGTCTGTCTAGTCTTGTCTGTCTAGTCTTGTCTGTCTAGTCTTGTCTGTCTAGTCTTGTCTGTCTAGTCTTGTCTGTCTAGTCTTGTCTGTCTAGTCTTGTCTGTCTAGTCTTGTCTGTCTAGTCTTGTCTGTCTAGTCTTGTCTGTCTAGTCTTGTCTGTCTAGTCTTGTCTGTCTAGTCTTGTCTGTCTAGTCTTGTCTGTCTAGTCTTGTCTGTCTAGTCTTGTCTGTCTAGTCTTGTCTGTCTAGTCTTGTCTGTCTAGTCTTGTCTGTCTAGTCTTGTCTGTCTAGTCTTGTCTGTCTAGTCTTGTCTGTCTAGTCTTGTCTGTCTAGTCTTGTCTGTCTAGTCTTGTCTGTCTAGTCTTGTCTGTCTAGTCTTGTCTGTCTAGTCTTGTCTGTCTAGTCTTGTCTGTCTAGTCTTGTCTGTCTAGTCTTGTCTGTCTAGTCTTGTCTGTCTAGTCTTGTCTGTCTAGTCTTGTCTGTCTAGTCTTGTCTGTCTAGTCTTGTCTGTCTAGTCTTGTCTGTCTAGTCTTGTCTGTCTAGTCTTGTCTGTCTAGTCTTGTCTGTCTAGTCTTGTCTGTCTAGTCTTGTCTGTCTAGTCTTGTCTGTCTAGTCTTGTCTGTCTAGTCTTGTCTGTCTAGTCTTGTCTGTCTAGTCTTGTCTGTCTAGTCTTGTCTGTCTAGTCTTGTCTGTCTAGTCTTGTCTGTCTAGTCTTGTCTGTCTAGTCTTGTCTGTCTAGTCTTGTCTGTCTAGTCTTGTCTGTCTAGTCTTGTCTGTCTAGTCTTGTCTGTCTAGTCTTGTCTGTCTAGTCTTGTCTGTCTAGTCTTGTCTGTCTAGTCTTGTCTGTCTAGTCTTGTCTGTCTAGTCTTGTCTGTCTAGTCTTGTCTGTCTAGTCTTGTCTGTCTAGTCTTGTCTGTCTAGTCTTGTCTGTCTAGTCTTGTCTGTCTAGTCTTGTCTGTCTAGTCTTGTCTGTCTAGTCTTTTCTGTCTAGTCTTATCTGTCTAGTCTTTTCTGTCTAGTCTTGTCTGTCTAGTCTTGTCTCTCTAGTCTTATCTGTCTAGTCTTGTCCGTCTAGTCTTGTCTGTCTAATCTTGTCTCTCTGGTCTTGTCTGTCTAATCTAGTCTGTCTAGTCTTGTCTGTCTAGTCTTGTCTGTCTAGTCTTGTCTGTCTAATCTTGTCTGTCTAGTCTTGTCTGTCTAGTCTTGTCTGTCTAGTCTTGTCTGTCTAGTCTTGTCTGTCTAGTCTTGTCTGTCTAGCCTTATATGTCTAGTCTTGTCTGTCTAGTCTTCTATCAACTTCCAGTATGTCTTAATTTAGACTATTTATTCACTCAGCTTTTTTAAACATTCTATTTTCACATAATCTCAACTAAATAAAAACCTTTCATATAAAGTTCTCAAGGTGCGCTTGTGGCAAAATGACGTAACTTACGCTCCACGCGCTACTTAGGAATGCGTTGGTCACTGAGCGCAACCGCCGCAAAACGTTCCAGTTCCGTTTGCTCTCATTGTTTTTTTTTTTCTTATTTCCAGACAATGCCAATCGATTTGTACTACGTCCCCGGCAGCTCGCCTTGCCGCGCCGTCCTCCTCACCGCCAAGGCTATCGGCCTCGACCTGAACCTGAAACTCGTCGATCTCATGAAGGGAGAGCAGATGACTCCAGAATACCTTAAGGTAGAGTTTTTTTGGAGTTGGTTTTGTTGGCCTTGATGGACTGTTGAGCGTGAAACGAAGTTGTCGACATTGAGAGGTGGTGGGATTGGAAGGGAGATTGTTGTTAATTTCGGTTTCAATTGTGATGGATCGGTTTTAAAAAGGAAGCTTTTTGAGGCGTTTAAATTGGTGTTGAGTGTAAATGGCCGTTGGAATTGTGAAACGTTCTAGTTGAGGGAATGTTGGAACAACTTGTAAAAGAGAAAATTTTTAATTGAGAGTTAATATTGACAGTTTAAAGGATTTCAACATTATTTCATCAAATAATGTTGAAATGCTTTCCGATTTAGAATTTTTATTTTTGGCCAATTAGTTAAGGAAATTAGTTGTTTTAATGAAGAAATAATGAAGCCCTAGTTGTCGCCTCCCCGAACAGAATTAGAACCCGGGTCTCCCGTTTGCCGAGAATTTATTTTTTTTGTTATCTTAGTCGATTCTTGGAGAAGTTTCTACGAAACTACGAATTGATCAAATTAAGAACCTCATCAACCATCATTAGCAAATTTCTTCAATAAAATTTAGTAAATACATGATTTAATAATTTCATACAAAATATTAATATTTCAAATATTTTTCCCCAATTTTCAAAATCAAAATCGTCAATCCAAATCTCGCCAAACTCCAAATCGCCAAACCAAAAATCTCAAAATATTTATCATCTCATTTTTACGTGCTGCCTTTAAAACTAAAACTAAAGCAAACACAATTTCGCAATTTGTTATCTAATTTACTTCAAAACAAATACTACTATTTGATAACTATTTCAAGTGTCATATTAAATCAAAGTTTGTTTAACTAATTAAACATTACACTGCAATCTAAGATTAAGGTTAGACAAACAAAACAGTTATGGCTAAAGAGATTCATCCAGATAGACGAAGCAAGATTTTCCAGACAAAACTAGTTTAGAGAAGACGGGACAGACAATACTAGACAGACACAACTTGACAGACTAGACTAGACGGACAAGACTAGACGGACAAGACTAGACGGACAAGACTAGACGGACAAGACTAGACGGACAAGACTAGACGGACAAGACTAGACGGACAAGACTAGACGGACAAGACTAGACGGACAAGACTAGACAGACAAGACTAGACAGACAAGACTAGACAGACAAGACTAGACAGACAAGACTAGACAGACAAGACTAGACAGACAAGACTAGACAGACAAGACTAGACAGACAAGACTAGACAGACAAGACTAGACAGACAAGATTAGACAGACAAGACTAGACAGACAAGACTAGACAGACAAGACTAGACTAGACAGACAAGACTAGACAGACAAGACTAGACAGACAAGACTAGACAGACAAGACTAGACAGACAAGACTAGACAGACAAGACTAGACAGACAAGATTAGACAGACAAGACTAGACAGACAAGACTAGACAGACAAGACTAGACAGACTAGACAGACAAGACTAGACTAGACAGACAAGACTAGACAGACAAGACTAGACAGACAAGACTAGACAGACAAGACTAGACAGACAAGACTAGACAGACAAGACTAGACAGACAAGACTAGACAGACAAGACTAGACAGACAAGACTAGACAGACAAGACTAGACAGACAAGACTAGACAGACAAGACTAGACAGACAAGACTAGGCAGACAAGACTAGACAGACAAGACAAGACAGACAAGACTAGACAGACAAGACTAGACAGACAAGACTAGACAGACAAGACTAGACAGACAAGACTAGACAGACAAGACTAGACAGACAAGACTAGACAGACAAGACTAGACAGACAAGACTAGACAGACAAGACTAGACAGACAAGACTAGACAGACAAGACTAGACAGACAAGACTAGACAGACAAGACTAGACAGACAAGACTAGACAGACAAGACTAGACAGACAAGACTAGACAGACAAGACTAGACAGACAAGACTAGACAGACAAAACTAGACAGACAAGACTAGACAGACAAGAGTAGACAGACAAGAGTAGACAGACAAGAGTAGACAGACAAGAGTAGACAGACAAGAGTAGACAGACAAGACTAGACAGACAAGAGTAGACAGACAAGACTAGACAGACAAGACTAGACAGACAAGACTAGACAGAGAAGACTAGACAGACAAGACTAGACAGACAAGACTAGACAGACAAGACTAGACAGACAAGACTAGACAGACAAGACTAGACAGACAAGACTAGACAGACAAGACTAGACAGACAAGACTAGACAGACAAGACTAGACAGACAAGACTAGACAGACAAGACTAGACAGACAAGACTAGACAGACAAGACTAGACAGACAAGACTAGACAGACAAGACTAGACAGACAAGACTAGACAGACAAGACTAGACAGACAAGACTAGACAGACAAGACTAGACAGACAAGACTAGACAGACAAGACTAGACAGACAAGACTAGACAGACAAGACTAGACAGACAAGACTAGACAGACTAGACTAGACAGACAAGACTAGACAGACAAGACTAGACAGACAAGACTATACAGACAAGACTAGACAGACAAGACTAGACAGACAAGACTAGACAGACAAGACAGACAGACAAGACTAGACAGACAAGACTAGACAGACAAGACTAGACAGACAAGACTAGACAGACAAGACTAGACAGACAAGACTAGACAGACAAGACTAGACAGACAAGACTAGACAGACAAGACTAGACAGACAAGACTAGACAGACAAGACTAGACAGACAAGACTAGACAGACAAGACTAGACAGACAAGACTAGACAGACAAGACTAGACAGACAAGACTAGACAGACAAGACTAGACAGACAAGACTAGACAGACAAGACTAGACAGACAAGACTAGACAGACAAGACTAGACAGACAAGACTTGACAGACAAGACTAGACATACAAGACTAGACAGACAAGACTAGACAGACAAGACTAGACAGACAAGACTAGACAGACAAGACTAGACAGACAAGACTAGACAGACAAGACTAGACAGACAAGACTAGGCAAACAAGACTAGAAAGACAAGACCAGGCAGGCAAGACCAGACCGACAAGATCAGACAAACAAGACCAGAACGACAAGACCAGAACGACAAGACCAGACCGACAAGACCAGACAGACAGATAAGACCAGGCACACAAGACCAGACAGACAAGACCAGACAGACAATACCAGACAGACAAGAACAGACAGGCAAGACCAGACAGACAACACCAGACAGACAACACCAGACAGAGAACCCCAGACAGGCAACACCAGACAGGCAAGACCAGACAGACAAGACCAGACAGGCAAGACCAGACAGACAAGACCAGACAGACAAGACCAGGCAGACAAGACTAGGTAGACTAGATTAGGCAGACTTGACAGACAAGACTAGTAGATTAGTTAAGCAAGTCTTTAGAGACAATACTATATAGACACGACTATACAGGTAAAGTTAGACTTTTTTGTGAAGGTTCTTGTAATAGTTTTTTAATATTCTATAAAAGAAAGTTATGTAAGGTAACATTGAGGTTGTCCTTGAATAATTTCTCGATTACTCATTGCTGGAGATTTGCAGGCTATTGCCAATTGCGGTCATAAAACACGACTAAATGTGGTCAAAATTTTCACAAATCCTAAACAATTCTGCACAATTTCGATTTCAGCATAAAACAAATTGCGTAATTTCGTTTTGCCGTCTCTTTGTGTGTCTAATCTTGTCTGTCTATTCTTTTCTTTCTAATCTTGTCTATCTACTCTTCTCTGTCTAATCTTGTCTTTCTTTTCTGTTTAATCCATCCTTATCTAATGTAATTCAAATCTCTATGAAGTGATTCTTTATTTTAGCTTAATCCACAACACACTGTTCCAACCCTCGACGATAATGGTTTCGCTCTGTCCGAAAGCCGAGCTATCATGGCGTACTTGGTCGGCCAATACGGAAAAGATGACTCCTTGTACCCCAAGGACCCCAAGAAAAGGGCTTTAGTGGACCAGAGAATGTACTTCGACATTGGAACCCTCTACGCCAGACTTGCTGATTACTATGTAAGCATATATTAATTTGTTAAAATTGAAATTGGGATTAATCTAAGTGTTGTTAAATGATTACTTGATTGTTAAATGATTCTTTGAAGTAGATTTCATAATTGCGTACTTAGTTCCATGTCGGTTTAGACTAAATTTGGAGATTTTACATTTAGTTCCAAAACCATTTGGACTGGATTGTTTCCACACTTAAGTCGCTTTGGACTAGATTTGGAGATTTCGCATTTAGTTCCAAAACGATTTGGACTAATTTGTAAATACGTCTTCTAGTTATAAGACTTTGCACTTTATAAATTTGGAGGTTCCACGTTTAGTCAGAAGATACTTTGGACTAGATTTAGTTCCAAGAGAATTTGCACTAGATTTAAAGATTTCACTACTAGTTTCAAGACAATTTTGGCTAAATTTGAAGATTCCATATCTAGTTATAAAATACTTTGGACTAGATAATAATAATTGTCTGGAGTCTAGCATATGCTATTCAGCTTAATCTCATTTGGAAATTTTACTTTTAGTTCCAAGATGGTTTATACTAGATTTGTAGATTCCGCCGCGAGTTGCAAGATACTTTGGACAAAATTTGGATATTCCACATTTAGTTCCAAGACCAATTGGACTAGGTTTGGAAATTTCACGCCTAGTCCTAAAATAATTGGGAATTAGATTTGTAGATTCCACATTTAGTTCCAAGACGATTTACACTAGATTTGTAGATTCCGAATCTAGTTCCAAAATACTTTTGACTAAATTTGGATATTACACATTTAGTTCCAAAACCATTAGGACTAGGTTTTCAAATCCCACGCCTAGTGGGGAAATTTTAGGATTCCACGTCTATCTCCTTCTATAAAGTCTAGTAGATTAGATAAAATGACCAAAATATGTTTGTTAATTTTCAGTATCCAGTATTATTCGGTGGAGCTGCATTCGATCCAGCAAAATACACCAAAATCGAAGATGGCCTCAAGTTCTTCGACGGCTTCTTGGCCGATTCGGAATTCGCCGCTGGGGACACACTCACCCTCGCCGACTTGACGCTGGTCGCCACCATTACCACCTTCGAAGGAGTCGACTACGACCTTTCGCCTTTCAAGAACATCAACAGGTGGTTGGCCAAGGTGAAGACCACAGCCCCCGGATATGAGGAGGCCAACGGCAAGAACGCCCTCATCTTCAAGCAACTGGTCGAACATTTGATGAAGGGCAAATAAGCAGTTCGTTTCGAGATTTGTAAAATTATGTTTGATTTTGTTCAATGAGTTCAAAGTACCAAGGGGTTTGTAATTGCACGCCACACGTTAATTTTTTGTTTAAATTTCGTTAATGATTATTTTCTTAAAAAAGAGTTAATAAAAGTCTAATTTAACAAAAGAAGTTTGTTTTCATTTGTGAATCGGATAAAAAAAAGTCGAAACTAGACGATCAAGAGAAGATTAGCCAGACATTATTAAACAGACAAGTCTAGACACAATACCTCGAGAAACGAGACTAGGCATACAAGACTAGACAGACAAGTGTAGACTTGACAAACAAGATTGGACATATGACTAGACACACAAGACTAGACAGGGAGGACTAGGCAGACTATACAAGACTAGACTAGACAGACAATGTATGTCTAAAGTGAATCTGAAGATATCAAGTCTACATCTCAAACATTTTAGAATATAGCTATAAATTTGAAATTGTTCAGAAAACAGCTTGATAGATTGAGGGCCACTAAAATCAGGAAGCAGGAATGGGAAGAACACTTCACGAAAATATACCAGGAAATACAAACAGATGATGAGGTAGAAGTAACCAGTACGGAAGACGAAGAACCACCTAACTACGAGGAACTCACGCAAACGATAAAAAAGCTAGAACTACACAAAACAGCAAGGCCAGACGAAATAAATAACGAACTGAAAAAAAGGGAGTAGCAGTGCTAACCCACAGAATACATGGCCAAATAAACAAAATATGGAAAGAAGAAAAAATGCCCATGGAATGGAAGAACCGTCAAATAACACCAATATACAAAAACGGAGACACAAAAAATGTGCGAAATGTGTGAATTACAGATCTATAATGCTACTAAACACACTAAGCCTCCCAAGCTAACAACTTGGGTAGTATCTTGAACATTTGCTCGCCACTGTCCCACGAAGGATATTCTTCAACTGAGCATGAAGGAAAATTTCGCAAAATGCACTATCCCAGGTGGTAACTAATCCACCGTCACCCTTGGTGACATTAGCGTACTTTTGGATTATGGGGAGTCCGCACCAACATGCTTTAAGGATGAGTCGGAGGATCCTAAAATCACCGGACGTAAACTCAAAACGGCAAAGCTTTTTCGCAACATTTAATGCTAACTCACTGCTAAAAGTGGGTAAACTGAAACATCGGACTGATTCACTAACGCGACACAACATAATACTGACAGCAGTACAGAAAACCAGATTTATGGACGAACATGCCTACGAGTACCAAGGCTACAGAATCCTCAAAGGAAACGTGGGTCAGCGGTTAATGAAGAACGTACCCCACTTAGGTACAGGATTTATAATCAGTCACAGGTTACTGGATTCAGTCACAGGATACTGGATTCAGTCACCGACTTTACCTCCCCGAGCAGGCGTGTATCCCCCTCTCTCTTAAATGTGCAAACAAGGACTAGAGTATAGTCAATGTATATGCCCCAATCAACAAGGACAACAGACGCAATCCAGACAGAACTGATAAATTCTGTGAAGACTTAGAAGATATCTTTAAACTTCCAGAGAGGCACACTGTCATACCGCTTGGTGACTTCAATGCTCAATTGGGAAGAGAGGAAAAATACAGAAACATAGTGGGCAATTATCCAGCGCATAAGCAAACCAACCGCAACGGAGAACGATTGGTAGATATGTGTAGGACTTTTGGGTTGCTCATGAAGTATACAGCCTTCAAATACTTGCCAAGGAAACAGAAGACTTGGATTTCACCTAATACCAACCTGGGTGAATTCCAGATAGATCATGTGGCCATTTCACGAAAATCTCAAAAGGAAATACGAAACGTGAAGGTAGTAAGAAGTGCCAATCTGGACTCTACCTCTCAAGATCTCTCAAGAGATAGACCACTACCTCTCAAAGATCAAAATAAGACTCCAGCCTAGAAACACTAGATTACACAGAACCTCCAAAATGGTAAGATTTGATGTAGAGCGACTTAAGAACAGTCAAGAAGAAAGTCAGAGACTGAACAATACAGATCAAAACAACTGGGACCAACTGAAGGACTCTTGTCAAGGCGGCCAATAAACTCGTCCCTCTCGCTAAAAGAAGGAAGCATCCGTGGTGGACTGAAGACTGTAACAATGCAATAACCCAAAGACAGACAGCCTGGGTGAAGTGGCATTCTAAAAAGACTAAGGAAAATTGGCATAAATTTTTTGAACAAGGAAAGGTTACAGCCAAGGTAATTTGATGAACCAAATCAAAACCCCAAAATAACCTCATCAAAGCCCAATCCCCACCCAAATCCCTAACCCAAATCAAAGAGAGCTTTTGCTAAGAATAACTCGAGAGATTTCTTTGGAACATTCAAGTAGACACTCAGAAAATACGCTCCGCCAAGCTTCCACTTCAGAGACTCACAAGGCAAACTGGCTTTTAACGACAAGGACAATTGCCACCATTTAGCTCAGTATATACAACCGAGATTATCCTGGACATCTATGAAACAGAGAAATTACCACCCGATAGGAAATCTGCTCTCATCCATCCGCTTCACAAAAGGGAGACTTTAGTGATCTAAACAACTAACGTGGAATTTCTCTCGTACCGGTAACATACAAGTTTCTCTCCAAGGCGTTACAAACAAGGGCAGAAAATCAGCTGGATAGTCAACTGGGAGAATACCAGGGGGCTTCAGGAAGACCCGATCCTGTGCTGAACAGATCCTCAATCTTAAAACTGTACATGCATACTCCAAGATGAGAAACGCAAGGTAGTCGTCACCTTTATTGATTTTAGGAAGGCCTATGATTCCATTGATAGAGAAACGTTTAACAAGCACTACAGGAACTATGACTAGACAACAAAACCCTCAGACTTATCCTAGAAACCTTGACAACACCCATTCCAGGATTAAATTTAGAGGCGAGATCTATGAAAGCTTCGAAATAAAAACTGGAGTGAGACAAGGAGACGGACTTTCCCCACATCTCTTCAACTGTGTCCTGGAAAAGGTTATGAGAGAATGGCGCAAGGAACTGATCAACTTAGGTGTTCAGAGTAGTATCTACCTGGGACGTAAGAACGATGGACTCGTTGTAGATTGCCTGCCCTTTGCAGATGACATGGCACTGATTGCTGATTCTCTTGAGATGACAACAATGCAGGTAAATTGCCTCAGAAAACAGGTTGCCAAAGTAGGTCTTCAAGTGTCGCTGGAGAAAACAGAATTTTTCACCAACATCAAAAAAGCAAACAGAGAGATGTTATTAGAGCAGGGAAAGATCAAGAGGACTGAGAAATTTAAGTATCTTGGCGAATGGATTGAACCCAACTTATCAGAAACGCATCATTGTCCATGAGAGTCAACAAGTTAGAACTAGCCTATCGACTGACTAAGAACACCTACAACAAGAAATGCCCGTCACGCAACCTGAAACTTAAGCACTACACATCAGTCTTACAACCAGGAGCCCTGTATGCCATGGAGTGTCTTTCCTTGAACCGAAGAGGTCTGGTAGAGAAATTGGAAATCGGAGAGAAGAGAATCCTCAGGAAGATCCTAGGCCCGGTAAAGGAAGATGGGGAATTCCGAAGACGACATAACTCTGACCTCTACGAACATATTGAGAGGTTCTCTGACTGTGCAAGGAAAAGAAGGGTAGTTTTCTATGGCCACGTTGCAAGATTGCCTCCAAACCGACTAATCAACTGTCTGGCAAATCAAGAAGGTTCGTACCACTTGGTTGACAGAAACGAAGAAGGATGTTAAAGAACTGGGAATAACAGATCTCCAAAACAGACAGTCAGTGAGGCGCACCCTGAAGGAAGTCCGTGGGTGTCAGGAAAAACCCCGAAGGAAAGGTACTCCCTGGACAGAAGAGAGAAAGGAGTTACACCGGCAGAAGATGCGACAATACTGGGCAAATATCAAAGCCCAACAGTTGAATATGCTTGGTCCAAAGTAGGCCTATTCGGAACAAAAAGAAGAAGAAAATATGCATGCGAATACTTATTTTCTTTTTGAAACACCCTGTATTTTGTAGATTTATAATTTCGTGTGAATAACGTGAAAATGTATAACAAATTTATATTCATATAAGCATATAAATTTCTTTTTATTTCCAAAATAGTTCATTCTGGTAAAACCTAATTGATATGGACCTTACGCACAAGTTTCAAGCGCCGTATTATTTCAAATACATTTTTGAATTTGGATCCATTTACAGACATCTACCGCACCTTGCGGTAACTAATGTTTGCTGCAAAGCACGTTGTATTGAAAGTACATTCAATGACAAAAGTCGCGCTTTGATATTATTAAAATTGTAAAATGTATTTAATAGAACCAAGTTTAGAGGAAAAATAGACATGCAGCAACTAGACTAATTATTATTTTACCTTATTATTTTTACCCTTATCACTCAGTTGATTTTTTGCATTTTTATGCTAAAATAAAAAGCTAAAGGGTAAAAAGGTAAATTTATTCCGATTTATTCCGATTTCATATTTTGTCTCCGAATGTCCCACCGAACATCATTAGGCAAATGCAGTGTTCCCAACTTAGGGGTTTTCCCCTAAATTTAGGGGGTAAATAAGCGGGATGGGATTTTTTTAGGGGTT
>OX155899.1:48305858-48466148 GCA_944588485.1 Phosphuga atrata
ACAACCAAATTTCACAGGGTTCACACAGTGGTCCCACAGGGAAGTGTGCTTGGTCCAATCCTCTATCTGATTTTTACCTCAGACCTGACCATGACAGACGGAGTCGTGATCGGCACTTTCGCTGATGACACAGCAGCACTAGCTGTCCATGACGAACCGGCACAAGCAAGTATAATGCTTCAACGCTCCTTAGACAACATCACGGAATGGCTAACTACCTGGCGGATAAAAGCAAACGAGACTAAGTCGATTCAGATGACCTTTACGACGCGACGCGCAACATGCCCCTCTGTGTCGCTCAATAGAGTACTGATTCCCCAAGCGAACGAAGTCAGATACCTTGGACTCTATTTGGATCGTCGTCTTACATGGAAAAAACATATATTCACAAAACTAAAAACAAAAGGGATCCAACTAAGGAAACTGTACTGGTTGCTCGGCAAAAAATCACAGTTGTCACTGGCAAACAAACTGCTGTTAGACAAATGTATTCTTAAACCAATCTGGACTTATGGAGTTCAACTCTGGGGCACAGCCTCCAATTCAAACTTGGAAATATTACAGAGATTTCAGACCAAAATTCTGAGGATAATTGTTAATGCTACGTGGTTCGTAACAAACCAACAATTACACCATGACCTTGAAATCACAACAGTTCAAGAAGAGATTAAACACTCAATGAAGTCGTACAGGAACAGACTTGATAATCATCCAAACATACTGGTTACACACTTAATGAATGATAATTCAACATTCAAAAGGCTAAAAAGAAAATCCTCTACAGATTTATAGGGAATATTATACATAAAGGGCGCACGTCGCTGGACTGACTGCCCTCCAAGTCAACTGATAAATTCCTAACCTTATGCTGAATGTTCGCACGAAACAGATTGCATAAATACTATCAAAAAAAAAAAAAAAGTTAACTAACATGGTCTTTAGACAGGTTTTATAAAAATACTTACTAACGTGAGGTTAATAATAAAAAACAGCTTCATGAACAATACTGAACTTTAACAGATTAAAAAATTAAAAAACAAAATGACATTTGAAAGATTAATAAATTTAAAACAAAATGCAAAAATTTGAAAAATAAAAACAACAAATTACATCTTTTGAGAAAGAGAAAGAAGATGATGTTCTAGTTTTAACAAGTAATCATAGATAATACTGAGATTATTGACATCTGTTTTCTTGTTCATACTATTTTCCTCGTTTTTGATGTAAAACATTTCCTTAAAAATTCTTTTATGGTAATTGTTTTCGGTGCATGACACTCTTACTTGGTCAAAATCCATGGAATGTTCATAATGACATGTTCTGAAGGGGCACATGATATTTTCTTTAATTTGCAGTCTCTTCTGTGAGACGTGATGCGTCCCAATAGATGAATTTTTGAACATAAAAATACAAGAGAAATGGTTAAAAAATCTAGCTGACATAGTATTACCTAGTGATATGAAACGGTTACTATCTTTAGGACCAAAATTTGGGATAAGTCCCCTAACAGGTGATATTAAATTATCTAACTTATTTGTGGATTTAAAACTTATTTTGTCAAATGTAGATCAACAAAACAACAACAACACTTACCAGGCACAATTTACTAATATAATAACCAATTTCTTACATAAAAGTTCTAACAATATACACCATTTAAGGAAAATTTTTGATCAATCTAAATGGTTTATGAAACCGCACCCAGATCTCTACGTGGTAAGAAGTGATAAGGGTAATGTAACAGTAATAATGTCTAAAGATGATTACATCAACAAAAGTTGCGAATTACTCAAGGACACTAAATATTACAAGCACTTAAAAAATAATCCAGTTTGCACTTTGCAACAAAAAGCAAACAAAATTGTGTCTAATATAAAAAAACACAAGTTAATTGATGAAATCACAGCTAAAACTCTTACTATTTATAACGCTGTTACCCCTCGACTCTATACTTTGCCAAAAATCCATATACCCAATCTTTCTGTAAGACCTATCATGTCTTCGGTGGACTCTCCGAACAGTAAATTAGCAAAATGGCTGGCGACCATACTTGCTAATTCTTATGATTCAGACAACGATTATTATGTAAAGGACTAACTTTTAGTAATTTCATTAACAATTTCAAATTACCTGATGATTATGGGTTGGTCAGTTTTGATGTTATTTCACTTTTCACCAACTTAGCATTATCACATTGATTTTGAAACTTTCAAATTAATTTTAGAATTCATTTTTGACTCTAATGTTTTTATTCATAATAGTACATATTACAAACAAATTTTTGGTACACCAATGGGGTCAACAATTTCCCCATTTTAGTAAATTTTGTTTTAGATGATCTAATCACAGATGTTTTAAAAAAATTGCCGTTTAATTTACCTTTTGTCAAAAGATATGTAGATGATTTTATTTTATCTGTTCCAAAGAATAGAATTGGTGAGGCTCTTAATGTTTTTAATGGATTTAACATCAATCTGCAATTCACAGCAGAAGAAGAAGACTCAAACAACTCGATTCTGTTTTTAGACATGAAAGTTTTTAGAACCAACAATAACCTGTTAAAAACAAAATGGTATATAAAACCTTGCTCTAGTAACAGATGGCTTCATTTTCATTCTTATCATCAGATGAAAATTAACTTAATCTCGGTAATGAGAAATAGGGTAGTCAAATTATCACACCCTGATTTTGTTATTGAATGCCTAGGGATGGTGAGAGATATCCTGCCGGAAAATTCATATCCTAATAAATTAGTTAATAAACTATTGTTTAGTTCTCCCTTGAACCATAGAATGGATAATTTTGGCAATATATTTCAAAATTTGAATGTTAACACTCTGGAAGCTCTACCAATGAATAAAGATCAAGAAACCAACTTGGAAAACACACAAAACAACAGCCCCTCTTTTTTCTGCTCGCTGCCATATATAGAGTCTTTAACTCCTAAGCTCATTAACATTTTTAAATGTGAGGATATCAGGATTGCTCAGCGCATTTTTCTAACTAATAATAATATTTTTAAAAAAACAAAAACCAAATTAGAAACATTAGAAAAATCGATTGTAGTTTATAATATCCCTTGTCTAAATTGTAATAAAATGTACATAGGACAAACATCTAGGTGTCTATCGGGACGCATCACGTCTCACAGAAGTGACTGCAAATTAAAGAAAATATCATGTGCCCTTTCGGAAGATGTCATTATGAACAAACATTCCATGGATTTTGACAAAGTAAGAGTGTTATGCACCGAAAACAATTACCATAAAAGAATTTTTAAGGAAATGTTTTACATCAAAAAACGAGGAAAATAGTATGAACAAGAAAACAGATGTTAATAATCTCAGTATTATCTATGATTACTTGTTAAAACTAGAACATCATCTTCTTTCTCTTTCTCAAAAGATGTAATTTGTTGTTTTTATTTTATTTTTAGTTTTAAAATTTTAGCATTTTGTTTTAAATTTAATAATCTTTCAAATGTCATTTTGTTTTTTAATTTTTTAATCTGTTTAAGTATTTATACATGAAGGATTAACACTGTTATTTTTCAAATATTTGTTCAGTATTGTTCATGAAGCTGTTTTTTAGTATTAACCTCACGTTAGTAAGTATTTTTATAAAACCTGTCTAAACCACCATGTGAGTTAACTAATAAATAAATTTTTGTAGTTGTCTTGATAAAGGGAATAAACATTCCCAAAAGCTCGAGTAAATAACAAAGAGTTTCTTTTGCCCAACCAAAAGTTTTGACTGCATCCTCATCAAACTTATATATATATATTTTCACTTGTGAAAATATACAACATTTATATTAAATAGCCAGTCATTAAAAACTATCTTCAAATATATATATATATATATATATATATATATATATATATATATACATATATATATATATATATATATATATATATATATATATATATATGTATATATATATTTGAATGCTATATAGGGCGCTTGTGCGAAGTGCTTTGTTCTTTAAGGTCGAATGATTTTGCAAAATATTTCCTGTGATTAATGTTTTACGTTTTTACACAATCATTCAGAGTGTGGTTACGATTGAAATCAGCAGTTCTTGTTGCTAAATACCTTAATATATTAAAATTATTAAATGAATAGGATGGTTGCTACCATTACTGTTTTATACATCCGTTATGTTTTAACCACACTTTATATGCGAAAATATTAAATAACTTGTTATTTACAGTTATATTATTGTAAACACTCAACATGACTCGAGTTTCGACATTTCACTTGAAAATTACCGTCAAACGTCACTTGAAAATGACCGTCAATACATAATACGTCAATACATAATACTTACAATTAAATAAATTACTATATAGCTAAATACATAATACTTATAGTAGGTACATTTTGTAACTAGGGCGGTAAGTAGTCAATTTGACGCGAGAGCGAAATTAGGCACGAACGAACGCACATTCGCTCGAGAGGGCAATTGACCATACCGCCCGTGTTACAAACAATATTTTTTATTACTCATGCGAGGGGATGTATCTTACAAGTTTTGGATCCAGGGGCCATTAAAAAAAAGCTTTTTCAATTGTCTCCAGTGGTGTGGATTCGTCATAAGAACTCTCCTCAGTCTCTGGTATCACCATAGGATTTAAACTCATTCTAAAACATTTTCTTTAATTTTAATTTTTTTGGCATATGGCATATTAAGACACAAAGCATATATATGAAAACAAAAATTATTACAAACAAACATTCAACAAATTTATATACTCTATTGATTCTGGATTCAGGGCATTCCTCCACAAAATGTTTGACGGTTTGTTTTCACTGCACTCGCAGGAGGGGCTTGGACTCCATTTGACTCTTGGTCAAGCATTTTGTGGAGGAATGCCCTGAAACGGCTTACAACGGCAGACCAGAAGATTTCCTACTAGCGACTCCAGAATCAATAGAGTATATAAATTTGTTGAATGTTCGTTTGTAATAATTTTCTTGTCATATATATATATATATATATGCTTTGTGTCTTAACCCATTCGAGACCAATTGCACACCGTGTGTTTCAATTTCTGAGGCTACAAGACAGCCTGCACACCGTGTGTGCAATAAATGGCCCCATACACTAGCAACGTAGTCATCAACCTTGTCGTCAACAAGTTTTAGGTTGTTGGCCACACACTAGACAACCAAGTTGAAAACATTAGTATCAGTTGCACGTTGCTTCTGTTCGGTTTATTCATCGGTGAAGAGCTTGTACGCGATATTTAAAAATGAATGAATGAAGATTTGATGATGTATATAGTTTTGAACGAGTTGTGTGAGGACGATATATGGGTCCTTTGAAGAAGAAAAAGTGTATTCCCACAGGTTTCGATACTAGCCCCCATCCTGTGGGACGTGCTATAGACGGAGAACTTATAATGAGACTGCCTTTGGGGGCCACCGTAAATGGCTTCATAGACGATATCGCACTAGTTGTCATAGCAAGAACAGAACAAAGGATGATGCGAACGGCAAATCTAGCAACAGAAATGTTCAGCGCGTGGATGAAATTAAAGAACCTGAGTTTAGCTCTAGAAAAAAACTCCTCCTAGAAGTTCCTACTCACAGGCCTAACGGAACTTAGCCCCGTAACATTTAAATTGGAAGAGGCAATAATAACACTGAAAGAAAATCTCAAATACCTTGGAGTATTAATTGATATAAGGTTTTCTTACATAGCGTGCATTACCGAAGCGGCAGGAAAGGGAACGAGAACACTAGCAGGTATCCAGCAACTCATGCCAAACGTAGGAGTAATAATTTTTCTATGGAAATATTTTTCTTGTAACGATCTTTATAAATTTCAGACTTTACTTTCTACAACTCAGGCAGCGTTCTTCGGAACGTTTCAAAAATTCCACCCATACAGGAATATTTGGTATATTAGCCATAACTATTTGGACGGACAATTAAAAATTACAAAAAACTGAAAAAATAAAAATCGTAAACACAAGTCACCTGCACAAACAAGAATTCCAAAACCTGCACAAGTTCACAACTGATGTTTAAAACCATGTCTTCAACCTCCCCACACACTCCTCAACCTGGTTGACAACTTCATACTCCGCCCACCAAAAATCCAAGTTACTTTGATTTTATTCAACTTTGTACTCAACCTGAAATGTTTCAATCTTCAAATCTTTCAAAATTTCAATGTCTTCAATCAGTCCTTACACTACTAAACCTTGTCGTCAATATAGCAAGTTGACGAAAAAGTTGTTTACTAGGTTGCTAGTGTATGGGGCCCTTAACAGTAATGTGCAATTATTAGTTATTCTGAGTAAACTAGTCATCGAAATAATATTTTTCTTGAACTAATGAAATCTGTAAAGTACAGGAAAACAAAAGAAGCCTTTCTTGCATGTAAAATACTATGAATACACATGCAGCTCAGGTCTAGGGCATGAACATCAGGAATGCAGGAAGGAACCAGTGATAATGAAAGTGAATCAGAACGCAGCATCTGCCATGCTGCGTTCTGATTCTATTTAGCGTGCACCAGGTTTTCCTTGCTAAGTCGAAGTCTGGTGGTGAGTTAGTAATGCATGGCATATCACTGTTTTGTTTCGCCGTCCATTCCTGATGTCGGTGATGCTCCATTCGTTTTCTATTGCGTTTAGTGCGGTCTTGGTTGGCGGTTTTCTAGAGCCGAGGCGGTTGTGGTTAGCGTCCTCAATGTGTGTATGGATCGGTAGTTCTCTGTTGTCCAGTATATTGTTAAACGCTATGTACAGAGCGTTTATGCGGCGCAGGCTTGGGGGTGGAATGTGACTCAGTACTGGAAGCTATTCTGTAGGAGTCGATTTAATAACGCCAGCAATCATCCTCATTGTATTGTTGAGCTGTGCGTCTATTTGTTGGACGTATGGAATGTTGAGCCATACCGGAGCACAGTACTCTGCAGCTGAGTAGACGAGCGTAGAGTAGAAGCTGAAGCAGCCCAGGATGTTCCGCATAATTTTTGTATTATATTGTTTCTTATTTTCAGTTTCTCTGCTGTTTTTGATAAGTGCTCCTTAAAAGAAAGTGTTCTATCGAGTGTCACACCTAGATACTTTCGGGGTACGGGTTTTTGTTATGTTTGAGAGTTGTGTTTTCAAACTGTACACCGAGTTCCCTATTTGCGAGTATCTTATTCAGGTGAAAGCTTGTTACTTCTGTGTTGCTAGCGTTTGGTTGGAGTCTTCATTTCCGGAAGTATTTCCTCAACTTCTCAAGATCAGGCGTCAATATTTCCTCTACTTCTTCGAATGAGCCGCATCTTATAGGGAGTCCCCAGTCGTCGGCATATCCATGTTTTGTTGACCTAGTTTCGGGCATATCTGAGATGCATAAGTTGAACAAGAGCGGTGCGAGCACCGCTCCTTGAGGTAGACCGTTCGTGAGTTTTTTTGGAGAGCTTGTGTCGGATCCCATTACGACTTGGAAAATTCTGTCGTTCAGCATGTTGTCAAGCAGTCGGGATGTTACTTTGCACGGAATCACTTGCAGAAACTTACAGATCATGCCCTCTCGCCACACCGTGTTGTAAGCTGCCGACAAGTCGATGAAGGCGGCTGCCGTTTTTTGTTTTCTTTGGAACCCTATTTTGATATGTCTTGAGCGAGAGAACTTGGTCAACGCAGCTTCGTTTCGGTCTGAAACCCGCCTGTTCTATTGAGATTTCGTCGAAGATTTTTTGGCTTATTCGGTTGTATACAAGTCGTTCGAGCAGTTTGTAACTCACGGATAGCTGTGCCATGGGTCTATAGCTTTTGGGTGAGTCCACCGGTTTCCCTGGCTTCAGGATAGCTATGATTTTGGATCTTTTAAATTCCTTGGGTAGATTTCCCGTCCGTAGTATGTCGATGTAGAATTCGGCCAGCCATTTGATCGCATATTTTCCGCAATGTATTATAAGTTCAGGACTTACGTTATCGAATCCAGGAGCCTTTCTGGGCTTAAGATCTTGAATTGCTGTCGAAATTTCGTCGTAAAATGTCGGCAGTCTTCCGTCTCTTTCGCTGAGGTTTTAATGTGTCCGAGGTCTCGTTTAACTTTTATTGTGTGATCTTTGTTCTTTGGTGCTCTGAACGTTGCTACTATATGAGATGCTACTGCGTTTGGCGAGATAATTGCTTTTGATCTTTGTATGCGTGATCCACTCCCTAGTTTTCTTAGGAGTGTCAACGCTTTTCTGCTTGAGTTGATACTGACTGGATATTCAAACTCTCTACGGTTTCTGCCCACTTTTGTTGTCTTTTTTTTGTCTTGTCTTAATTTTTTTTTGTCTTTATTAAAATTTTGTAATAACACAATAGTCACTTTTTAATATTGTGGATTGTGTTTATTTAATTTATTTGTTTCTTTTTTTTAATGTAACCTAGCGATATTAAATATTTGCGTGCATTACACAGGTTATGTGGAAATACAACGAGAAGTGGCATTTCCCGTGCGTCAAGAAGTACTTTTCGCGCATGAGTAATAAAAAATAAATTACAATACATAGCTAAATACATAATATTAATTAATTAATTAGACTACATAACATATCTATTATTCTTCTCTAACTCCAATAAGTTTGAAAAAATGTTCAAGGCTTTTATGAATTATTTGGAACGAGAGAAGAACAATGAAGTATGCAAGAGAAAAAATAGAGAAGGAGACGTACCAACGTTCCTAATAAAAATAAAGCGGTTATCTAATTTAATTTTGTAAATTATAATTTAAAAAATCGTATCAGCACCTTCACGTAGTTTACCCTAAGTTACTAGGTACTAACGCTGAATGTAAAATATTTTGTAGATTTATAATTTCGTGTAATTTTGTGTATTTATGAAAAAATATTTATATTTATCAACACAAGAAAAATGTGTAACAAATTTATATTCATATAAGAATATAAATTTCTTTTTATATTTTCAAGATAGTTCATTCTGGTAAAACCAAATTGATATAGACCACAAACTTCCACGCGCCCTATTATTCAAATACAGTTTTGGGCTTAGGTAAAGAATACGGGATTTTTTTTAAACTTATTGTTGTGGACTTTTTACCTGGTGTAACTGTTGTTAATCGTCTTTGGTACTCTTTAACTAATATCCGGAAGCAAAAATTAAGTTTCTACGTTGGATCAATAAATATTCGTGTTTTTGTTGCTAATAATTGTTGACATTTTCAAGATGACAGATAGTAGATGCGAACGCAAATAACTCGACGTTGCCACGTTTATTTTTTGTTTATATGCCCGTTTATATGAAAAACTATAATATTGGCAACATATATACAATCTTAAGCGTCGTATTGAAGTTGCATTCATATTGCAACGAACAGATACGCCACAAACAGCCACAATGTCTCGAGTTAATTATTTAAGTGTCCTGGATATCCACCAGATTCTGCAGGATCCCGACGAAACCGTAAAGAATTTGGTTGAGTGGAGATTGATCCCGGCCGAGGAGTCGTATAAATGCTCCAAGCACGTAAAAACAGCCCCTTGAAACTGTATTGGGATACTTCAAGGTTGGTTGCTTTTTTGGTAACTACTTATTAACGCCACCACCATAGAAATTGCATGCACATTTTAGTGGAAAGACATAGGCCTTGTAAAAAATAATGTTTTCTTATTTCGGAGAAATATTTGGGGTTTTGTAATAAAAAAATATTCATTTTCAACCAAATAACTGAAATGTATGACAGTCACAAAACTGAGAATGTAGATACAATTGGGTCAGCGTCGCCAAATTTAATTTTGACAACATATAAATTATTTGTCTATTATGAATATTCAGAATATTTTAAGAGATCCCGACTAAACAATTCAATAATTACTTGTATGGAAATTGATACCCACCGAGTTGATTAAACCAACGGCCCTTGCTACATTGTCCTATATTAGATCTAAAGCTTGCGCTGTCGCGCGTATGTGGTCTTGATTTATCTACCCGCGCCGCGGTGGGAACCTAGTCTAACCTAGATTAAACCAACAGCCCTTGCCACATTATTCTATATTCACGGCAGCGCCAACTTTCGATCCAATATTGGACAATGTGGCAAGAAGCGTTGGTTTAACCCCGGGGTTTAACTCTCTATCGAATATAGGACAATGTGGCAAGGACCGTTGTTTTAACCCTGGTTAGATTGGGTTGCTCGCCGCAAAGCGAGCAGATAAATCAAGCCAACATACGCGCGGCAGCACGAACTCTCGATCCAATATAGGACAATGTGGTAAGGACCGTTGGTATAACTCCGGTTAGATTAGGTTGCCCGCCGCGAAGCTGGCAGATAAATCAAAACATACGCCCGGCAGCGCGAACTCTAGATCTAATATAGGACAATGTGGCAAGGATCGTTGGTTTAATCCCAGTTACATTAGCAATCATAAAAAAATGATTGATATTTTGATATGCATATGGGATATTTTTCTTTAAAAAAAAATAATAAACGTGGCATCGTCGAGTTAGGTTTTGCACCTACCATCTGTCATCTTGAAAATGTCAACAATTATTTTCAATAAAAGCACAAATATATTTATTGAACCAACGTAGACAACGTACATGCTTAATTTTTGCTTCCAGATGTTAGTTAAAGAGTGCCAAAGACGATTAACAACAGTTACACCAGGTAAAAAGTCCGCAACACTCAGTTTAAAAAAATCCCGTATTCTTTACCAAGTCCCAGATTCATTGGATAATACTTCAAGCTTACTCGTTAAGCTTCAATGGCAGTTGTTTACTGTCATTTGTGATGTTTTTATGTCTGGTTTTGAAACGTGTGTTTTTAATTTGTTACTTTATTAACGTATTCTTTTTAATCAACATGAATAAAGCCAAAAGGGATAGAAGCGCAAACTTTTCTTTATGTGAGATGGACATTTTGGTATCCCTTATAAAGAAATACCAAACCATACTTGAAAATAAACAAAGCGATGCTCCCACGTGGAAGAAGAAAGAAGCCACTTGGGAAAGCCTCCAAAACGAATTCAATGCTCAATCTGGAATCACTTTCAGATCGACCAAAACATTGAGGTTAAAGTATGAGGGCATGAAACGTACGGTCAGAAAAAAGTTATTTACAATACGCTCAGAACTCCGTTCTGGAGGTGATAAGAACACTGCACCTCTGCTAGACAAAGTGGAAGAGCAAATAAGAGATATAATTACTTTCAGCACAGGTGGTTTGGAAAGTAATTACGACTCTGATATACAAGCACAAACTCAAGAAAGTCTAGGTTAGTATGATTATTAGTTAATCAAATAGTTAGTACATTTACAATAACATATAACATGAGAAAGATGATTAACAACAGTTACACCAGGTAACAACTCTTAAGTTTCATTCAGGGTCGTATTCTCCATTTTTTCCCAATTAAAATACAATTATTATTGATTGTTGATAATCGTTACAAAAGTTTTTAATATTATGCTTCATTACAGATTGCAATGATAGTTCAATATGCATAGAATTTGTGGAAATTCCACAATTAGATAGGGACATGTCTGAGACTGTTAAAAGTGTGGCTACTCAAACCCGTAAGTATCATTAATATTACTTTTTACCTTTATTATGAAAGGTAAGATTAACGATTATTAGTTAATCAAATAGTTAGTACGTTACAATAACATATAACATGAGAAAGAAAAAAAACACAACTCACAAGTTTCATTCAGGGTCATATTCTCCATTTTTTCCCAATTAAAATACAATTATTATTGATTGTTATTAGTTGCAAAAGTTTTTAATATTATGCTTTATAACAGACTGCATTGATGGTCCGACATTTAAAGAATTTATGGAAATTCCACCATTAGATGCGGACATAGCTGAGGCTGTAAAAAGTGTGGCTACTCAAACCGGTAAGTATCTTTAATATTACCCATCATGTAGCAATCTAAATATAAAATCTGAAGGATTAAAATATGCCTGCTGTGTCGCACAGTCAAAGTTAAATCATATTTTACTGTAATTTTTTATAGAAGTTCTTCTAATTACGAATGAGCGTGAACTATTGCCACCTACTACTAGTGCTGATACAGATACGGATAATGTGAATGGTATGTATTGATATTATTTTTTATTAAAATTAATATAATTATTTTTTGTTACAGAGAAAGTATGGTTGCATGGTAGTACTTCAAATAAAAAGTGGGAAGACACTAGAAGAAGGAATTTAAAATCAAGCAAACATCCTGCACTGATTGGTAAGACATAATAATAGCATATAATTAACTGGTGAAGATAGCAGAATGACTCATTGTCCTATCATCACCAGTTACTTCCACATTTGAATATAACCCCTTATTGGATATTACAGAAGGTGTATAAAAATTAGAGATGAAACGAATAGCAGTTTAGCCGGATACCGGGTACCGGATATTCGTCCAACCTTATATTATAAAACCGGAAATTGGGAAAAACCGGAAATTGGGCCGCCGAAAATCCGGCGGAACGTTGCCGTTTGTTGCATCGCACGAAGCACGTTTGCGAAGGCGGCGAACGAACGATCGGGTGGACTTGGTCCGATTCGGGTATTTTTGTTGATAAAGAAAGCTGCTGACGATTAGCTAAATTCACCCGAGCATCAGTTAGTGCAAGATATTAGCACGAGGTGGAATTCTACTTTTCATATGATTGAATGTTTGTTAGAACAAAAGTGGGCCATATCATTGAATGTTGTTGATCACGAAACACTAATCAATTTGACAGCTCAACAGAGGAGTTTAATGGAACAATGTATCAAATTATTAAAGTCCTTCGAAGAAATAACCAAAATAACAAGTTCTGGTCTATCCTGCTTTAAAAAAATACTTACAAAGGAAACTTCGGACGTCTGGATCATGGATTTTCTTCAAACTTTGTACACTTTTAGTAGTCCATTAGGACAACATAAAGTAGTAAGGCGTACTATTTCGGCATTTCCGAGAAATTTTTCACATCGAATATATTCGAATATAATACACGTATTACACGTAATTATTATTAATACACGTATTTATTCATTATATAACCTTTGAATTGTTATTTGTAAGAAAAAATGTGACCAGCATTGAAAAAAAAACAATGTATGTGACTCGATCCACCGATCCAGGAATTACGCAGCTTGAACGTTACCACTCGGCTACACTGAAATATATACTAACTGGAACGAGCGCTGCCTCTTGGCTTATGCGGGCCGAGAGAGAGCAACACAAGGTGTCTCTCGTATCGCTCTGTCTGCGTCTAGTACAGTCCAAAAGGAAAGTCTTTCACTCAATCTCACTCTCTTTTTTGATACAACTCAATACAACTAGCTTTTCGCTCTGACTGTATCACATCCTCCCCACTCTCAACTACACTGTTAGTTAGACAAGGATGAAGGGAGGTCCTTGGGACCTTTCTCTTGGCCCGCACCAGGGGGATGGCACTCTTATGGGTGACCTTGTGACAGAAGTTTTAATTCAATAATGAATTTATAGATGGCTTGGTCGCTTAAATTAAGAGATAGATGGCACTGAGCATGTGAAATCTAGTGTTGTTTACATTTATAGTAGCAAAATGTCACCCAGAGACAAATGTTTAAAGATGATGTCGCCAATGTGCAAGATATTCATTCGTTATATTGGATATATAATTTTTTTGTTTTTGTCAATAAGTGCTATTTATGCGGTCAAGGAATTTTACATCCAGGCATCCAAGAATATATTGTGTCTGCAAGATATTATTAGTGCAAGACTCTTGAAAATAATTCTACGTACATTAGTTATAATCTAAATTGAAAGGTAAATGTTCATGTTTTTATTGTATTAAACATGATTGGTTTATTACCATCATATCCATTACTTTCAGACAATGGATTCCATATATTTCTGATGTGTTGTTCCTGTTTGTGAAAGTAATATGAAGGATGACCCTCTACAAAGTTTTATATATATATATTTTTTAATGTAAATACATATTTAATATATTATTAGTACATGTAAATAACATATTTAACAAATAGTTTTTAATTTTCACCCTATTTTAAATAAATTATATTATCGCATATATTTAATAAAACATTCATATAGCCCGCGTTTGATAATTAGTTCCATAATGTTTTCATAGTTAGCGCAAACTTCTGTCACAAAAATTCCTTAGTGGGTGTCGCATCTCTCTTTAGATACTTGTCTCTGGCCCGCACAAGCCAAGAGGCCAGCGCTCGTTCCAGTTAGTATATATTTCAGTGCTCAGCTACCGCCATCTTATATACATTGACGCAACGCCTTAGAACATAAGTTCTATGCGCAACGCAAATGTTTATATTCGATGCGGAAAATTTCGAAGAGAGAAAATTGCAATTATCTCGGAAATGCCGAAATAGTACGCCTTACTACTTACACATTATGTTGTCCTAATGGACTACTAAAAGTGTACAAAGTTTGAAGAAAATCCGTGATCCAGACGTCTGAAATTCCTCGATTCGATTTATCACATATGCGGGCCTCGTTAAAAACGAGAAAAGTCATTTTAACTCCATTAGTCAAGACTTAAACTACTTGATTGCAACTTACATATGATTAACCCGAGATTCAACAAATTACTTGGGGGGTGCTTGATGCTGAAAAAAAGCGCGCCAGGAGATTCTATTGGAATATGCCCTACCAATTTAAAAATGTCTTTTGAAGACTCCTCCAGTAGCAGTTCATCTTCAACACCGGGTAAAAAAGGTAGGGGAGAAGAGACAGTTTCTCGCAAAGTTTTTGACACGTTTTGGGATTGCTTTGATGAGGTAGCAAATGAAAACAATACTAGCCAGGTTCAACGTGAAGAAAGAAACACGATAACATGTGACCTTGATTTGTATTTTAAGTCGCACCGAATTGATCGCAATTGTGACCCCTATTCTAGGTTGGCAGGTAATGCTAAATAATACCCAAATTTAAAAAAGTTTGCCAAAATCTATCTTTCAGCACCTTGCAGCAGTGTGTACAGCGAAAGACTTTTTTGAACTTTCTGAAGTTTGCCTTTTTTACGAAGACAAACGCAACCGCTTGCTACCTCTTAATGCAGAGAAATTAGTATTTATTCACCATAATTAGCCCTAAGTGCAGTATAAGTACTAATTCATTTTCAAGTTGTAGCATTATCTTGTGATTACTGATTGTATTTTTTAAGTGATAGTAACTAAACAAAAAAAATAATTACCTAAAAATATATTTTTTTTTAAATCCAGTATTCGGCCGGATAGGCGCGCTAGTTATCCGGTATTCGACCGGATAGGCGCTAGTATCCCGTATTCGGCCGGATAGGCGCTAGTTATCCGGTATTCGGCCGGATAGTATTTAGGCCGTCGGATAGGCAGGATACCAGATAGTTACCGGATATCCGTTTCATCTCTAATAAAAATGTACAATTTCTTTCTCAAATTAATTTCACTATTGTTGTCTTTACAGCTAATGTACAGAATGAAACCCTTCTTGATGAGCTGACTAGGGCTAAGTTGGAAGTAGCTCAACTGCAAAAGGAATTATTGCAAGAAGAAATCATTGAAAAAAGAAAGGTGTGGAAGTTTGAAGAAAATGAACGCAAGAAGGAGTCGGAGTTTAAAGAAAAGAAACGCAAATGGAAGGAAGAAGAATATAAATTAAAATTATTTTAAATGAGTAATGTTAATAGGTTAATCTCATGATTAATGCTACTCGAACGTCGTGAAATTCGCAAATGAAGTTACGCATGACTGTAACTGGAGGTTAGGTTCCTTGACCCTTTACTCGAGGAAGGTGGTGAGGGTGGTAAAGGTTGTGAGGGTGGTGAGATGGTGGAGGCCCTCTTGAGGCGGTGGTGGCCTAGTAGTCAAGGTGTCAGACTTCGGAGCCGCAAGTCCCGGGTTCAAATCCTGGACATGGTAACAATAAGCCACCGTTCTCATGTAGATGGTTCTGGCAAAGTCATCACTGTAAAATTCTGTCACGAAACCTCCCCTAATAGTGGCTCGTCAACCACGTTAAAAAAACTGAAAGGGCTCCCTACACTTGTGTACGATCAAGACACCAAGTACAACTGTAGGCAGTGGGATGAGGCCCAGGTGCAAATAGGACTGTAGCGTCATGAAGAGAGAGAAAGAGGCCCCAATATCATATGACAATGAATCTTAGACTGAATTAATTTCAAATGTATTGTTCCTGATTGCGAAATTAGTAGTAAGGTAAACTCTCAACTAATTGTAAGATCTTTTAATTTACCAAGAAATTTGGAATTGTTAGAAATAAGGGCAATGAATATACTAGATGTTGTGCATAAACCTGCAACCTCCCCTGTGCATTACAAAATTTGTGGAAAACACTTTGAAGAATTAATGTTTCCAAACACCTGCCAAGATTAAACTTGCAAAGTTGTTGCTATGATTTTAACTGTTGAACCTGGTATGTCTATTATATTAATATTTTATGCACATCTACATTGTAATATTGTTTTCTATATAGATCTAGCATTGCAAGAAGAGATTCTCACTATCCACAAATCTGTTTCTGGACATTCACATGAATTGTTCATTACAACACTGGACCATGGACCATCCATCGTCCATTTTATTTCGTAAATATCTCTTATTTTCTATGTATTTTATAAATATCCCTTTTTTTCTATTATGTTTTGTAAATATCCACTGTTTTCTATTTTATCTTATAAATGTTACTTCTTTTCTATATTATTTTCCTTCTTTGCTATTCTATTTTGTAAAAAGTTTTTGTTTCTATTTTATTTTGCAAATACCCTTTCTTTTATTCGCGGGAAACGATCCCGCGATGACTGCGTAGTTCAAATTTTCTTTTCTTTTTATTTTGTAATGACAAACGAATTCTCACTTTTGTCACTTTCAATTCAATATTGAGGTTTTGATTCTGTTTATTCTATTTATTCAATTGTTTTAAATGTTAAACTTAGCGATTTTTATTGAATATTTGCGTGCGCCAAGCATAATTTGAAATGAAAAGAATATTTCCAATGCGCTTAAGTTATGTAGTAATAATTGAATTGACAAACAGCCATTTCTCGCATCAAAAAACGGATCCAAAATAGTACTCATCCTGCATGAGTAATAAAAAAATAACACAATCAAAATCGATATTAAAAAAGTTGCGTGAAAGTAACAGAAGTTTTTTTCATTAAGAAATTGAAATTAAATATTTTTTTTTTAGAATTAATGTACATGGTGGATACCGGAGACTGATGATGAATCCACACCACCGGAGATAATTGAAAAGGCAAATGAAGTAATTAATAATTTAACTCTACAAAAATCAAGACCAAAATATGAAGCCGCTTATGAAAAAAGTATGGAATGGGGATCAGAGAAAAAAGTTTTTCGGAATCGATTTTTTTATCGTACTTCGTGAACTGTCCGAAAATCGTAAGCCGTCAACTTTGTGGGCAGCTAATTCGATGCAGCGACACATGATTGACATCAAGCACAAATTTAATATTTGTAAGTATTCAAGTTTAATTGCTTTTTTAAAATAAAAAAGTAAAGAAAGTGATATTGACAAGCAAAAAAGTACTGAGCAAATTAATCAGTTTCTTTGAGAAGCTCTCGACAACAAATTCCTGGCTATGAAGGTTAATAAAACTAACAATTTCAATACAATCTACCATATAAATAAACACACAAACTTATTACATGTTTTTAATTTCAGGTAGCTTTAATTTTTGGGGTAGAAGGTGCATGTAGGTGGCGCAACTTAACTGTGGACGATATAGAAGATAAAGGTGACTTGCTTTTGGTAAATATTCCAAAATCTAAAAATGATAAGCCGCGATGATTTGTAGTTACGGATGGTTTTTTTTCTATATATATATATATATATATATATATATATATATATATATATATATAATTCCCATGTTTTGTACAATTTAAAATTGGTCAGTAAATAAAATTGGGTAATCATCGATTATGAAAGTGGTGTAAGTCCAATTGGAAGATATATCAATGCTTGCCGATTAGTAGCCTGTTATTTTACATTAGTTTTATATGCGTCAAGAGTTATTGTTGCTCTTTGAGACATTTAGAAAATGTAACGACCCATTGCAGTGACATGTGTACTGGACAAAATCTAAATTTACAAATGGCATTGATGCCATTAGTGGTTGAAGGTTGTCCAGTCGTTGGAAAATAACATTGACAAAATTAATCACAAATTTATACCTTCCGAACGATGCAGATTTTGGCATCATAGTAATGGCATTGCGAAAAAAGAATTTTATGTACACACCAAATAATGCCACCGTGTAATAACGCAATGTAGACATGATAAATTCATTTTACATGAAATGAAACGAGAGAATTTCGTTTCAATAAAAACTCTTAAAAATGCGATTAAAAATACAGATAAGAAAAAACACTAATGGAGAACAGGCAAATTGGTTGCAAATATGTTGGATGATGTTTCTCGAAAGTGATACACTATTTTATATAAAACATCGATGAAGGACAAAGAATTTAAAACTATGAATTTATTACCTACACGTCCTAGACCGCTAAAATTTGAAAAAGTCGCCCTGGCCCTTTTGTACCAAGATACCCAGGCTTATTACTTATGAAAAATATAAAGACATCAAGCAGTTATTACCTTATATACCTCCGGTGCATCATGCATATTTCGAAACACTGTCACATACAGAGCATAAGTAAATACCATCAATTATCTTGTAATTTTAACAATGTAATTAGCGTCTAAAATTAAAAATACTATTCTATCTATTTTATGTCGTGTCATTATTTGTAAATAAAATTGGATTAATTTGAATTATATTTTAAGTGATATTTGATTTTTCAAAATTTAAATTAAACTATTTGTACAATTGTCTAATTTTGAAAGTGGTGTAAGTCCAGTTGCAGCCCATAACTATACATCAGTTTAGTAAAATACGCCTAAAACAAATTTATATAACCAAATTACATATTGATAAAACAATAGAAACATTGTCAGACTTTGCCTAAATTTTTTAATTAACGGATATGTTAACCTTTAATTTTCTCGAAATAAGAGAAAATGGACTTACACCACTTTAGAAATAAACGGTCCATATATAAAATGCCATTTCGCGCCCCACCAACACGACCACAAGATTTTTCGCAAATTATCGGGACAGCAAATATATTAAACAAGTCATTGGCATTAATACTTTTGGCAGTATGCCTAAAACAGTAGCAGCATATTTAAAGTTGAATGAACCAGAGTCGTATACTGGATTATATGTTCAGATGAACGTCAGCTTCTCTGTTAGCCGATTCTGATGCCGATCTGCTGACTCTTAAGAGACATGGGGAATGGAAATCTAATATAGTCGCTAAAGGCTACGTTGAGACTCTGTCGGCAATAAAAAACGAATCGGCCAGCAATTTGCGAGTGCTATATCGGGCAGACCATCTATTTCACGAGAAAATCTATACCGAATTAACCCAAATATAGAAACAACTTCTGAAGTACCTATTGGAATCAGTGTCAAAAAAAATGACAAAAAGGACAAAAAAAATTTACTTCGAAGTTTTGAATACGATATCATCGAAAAACTCAAAGAATGTATGTTTTAATTTCACTAAATGTTCAAATCTTTCGATAATCATAAATTACTTATATTATTAATTACAGGCGTCCTTCCTGCCCTGCCCGCGTCTCCTGCAGTCTGCGCAACCATATCCACCAGCTATTGGCAGGATCTATCACTACCCTAACCACGATTTTTATTTGTTTACACGCGAATTTAACAGCGCCTTTGTTTACGGTACAATTTTATTTGTAAAAACTTTCGGAAACTTTCCCTAAACATTTTATTTCACGCGGAACTAGCACTCCCGATTTTACACTCGCGCACTTCAAAAATTTTCGGCAATTAACGGTTTAACTTTCCGCGAAATTAACACTCCCGACTTTACTTAACATTCTGTCTTTACTCGCGACCCGCACTATTTCACTCATAGACTCTCAAACATTAATTTTTAAACTGAAAACTGCTTAAAAGCAAAATATTAATAAAACAGTATTACATATTTTGACTTACAAACTACACATACCTCAAAGTTACCAACCTGTTTTTCGGTGTTCTTCTTTCTTCCTTCTTGAAACACGCGCCGAACAATCCGGATCGTTCGGTTTCTGCAAAACGACAAAGCAGAAAGCGCAACTAAGTACTGATCAGACGCGATTTCCAGATCGAATCTGCTTAGACCTAAGTAATCTAGCTGGCGATGCCCATTAGGCTCTGGAAGAGGATATTTTGAAACGGTTGATATATTTACGTTTTCTAACATAACATGAATATTTGGAACTAATTCATTTAGCAAATGCATTGTTCCATTAGACTCACTTGTAATATAAAAACTTACTGAAAGTGTGGCAAAATTACGGAAAACGTATTCCCTTAGCTTCACCGCATATTCAACCAAAAACCGAAATATCCGTTTCAAATGCCAAATTCCAGATCGACCTAAACGGCCATTTAAATTCCCTGCGGACGTTCGAGAACTTCGACCACTCAAAATCCAATCCGAATATTGAGCGCCAAAGCCCTATCGGAGCACTCGCGACCGCGATTAATAAATTTCAAAAATCACTCACTACTTGACATATTGGTGCTCAATCTCTTACAGGACCTACCTTTGTGCAGTGGACGGTTTCCTGCACTTTTCTGAGACCCTGAGCAGCAGGCGTCCTTCCTGCCCTACAGGCGTCTCCTGCAGTCTGCGCCGCTCCCCCAACCATATCTACCAGCCATTGACAGGATCCATCACTACCCTAACCACGGTTTTTGTTTGTTTACTCGCGAATCTAACACTGTGTCTTTGTTGACGGCACAATTTATATGCAAAATTTTACGGAAAACTTCCCTACACATTTTATTTCGCGCGGAACTAACACTCCCGACTTTACACTCGCGCACTACAAAAAACTTTGGCATTTAACGATATGACTTTCCGCGAAATTAACAATCCCGACTTTACTTTGTCTTTCACTTGCGACCCGCTCTATATCGCTCATTCACTCTCTGCTGAAAAGTCTGAGCGGTATTTTTTTTATCGATGTCGTATCCTCTATATCCGCTGGTTTCGGTTTCAACAGGAGCACCACGAGAAGGACGTAGATTACGTACTTGCAGTCGGACATTGCGCTCATCGACTAGCACGTGCTTGTCGGTTCACACCTGGAACAAACACCTTGGTTACTAAATTATTTTTAAAATAAACACGACTTATTATTTAATATGCAATATCTAAATACTCCTGATGGTTGGAATTTCCCCAGCACCAATCTAAACTATAAGCTAGGATTTAGCTAATGAAATTTCATAAATTTATCTCACAAGAGTTTTATTTCACTACTGTCAAGTACTAAATTAAATTGTTGTTTCCCACTGGAACATATTTTTAATAAATGTATCAGTAGAACCATATGGACTACTTCGTTAAAAAAAGCTAATATAATTCAGATCTTTAAGTCTTGTAATAAGCACTTAACGAGTAACTATAGACAGGACCTATTTCACTTATTTCCAATTTAGTTTCAAAAAGTTTTTGAAAAAATTATATAGAACAGATTATATAGCTAGTTCAAAAAATAACTTAATCTCAAATAAACAATTTGGTTTCATGAAGAATAGGGGTACTGATGATGCGCTTGCCTTTACCTCAAATTTTATTTATAATAATATTGATAAAAATCTAAAAACAGTATTAGTATTCTTGGACCTTGCCAAAGCCTTTGATACCGTTAATCATAAGATTTTGCTAGAGAAACTGGAGATGTGGAATCAAAGGGCCATCGGATCAGTTAATTCAAAATTACTTATCAAATAGAGAACAATGTGTAAGAGTAAATAATTGTGTGAGTGAATATAAATCTGTCAAAATTGGTGTTTCTCAAGGAACTATACTTGGACCGCTTTTATTTATTCTTTATATTAATGATATTTTTAATGTACTACCTGAAAATGCTCTGGTCTCTTATGCTGATGACACTACTGTTTTAGGTTGTGGGAGAAACTGGGGTGAGGTAAGAGATTGTTTGAATTTTTGGCTAGAAGGGTTAAATATTTGGTTAAGAGATAATCAGCTCTCACTCAACATTGATAAGTCTACATTTATTACCTTTGGCAGTTATGCTGATAGTGTTCCAGTAAATTTTAGTTTGTTTATTAATGATTTAAAATTAAAAAGGATCGAAAATTTCAAATATCTTGGGTTATTTTTTGACTGCCATATGAAATGGAATAAATATGTACTTGAACTTGTGAAGAAAACCAAATATTTTACTTTTTTGTTCTACAAATTAAGTAACTGTCTTCCACCTTCTATTCTGGAAACATATCATAGTCTCTTTGAAGGCATAATAAACTATGGAATTATTGCTTCGGGTGGGGTATATAACAATTCAGTTAAATCTTTAATAGCTTATATGCAAAATAAATGAAAAAGTAAATTGCACATACCCAATGATTCAATGATACCTTTAAAAATTAAAGATTCCTTCATCGTTAGTGCTTTATCTTACTACTATTTTGATTGTAAGCGACTTTATTCAGAAAGATTGACAAATACGCGATACAGGCAGCTTAATTTTACCCAAAATTAACAAAACGATTAGCACCAAAAATTCTTATAATGTGGCAATAAAATATTTTAATCTACTTCCTAACCATTTGAAATTTCTTTTTTGTGCAAGGAAGGTATTAAAAAGGAAATTTTTAATTAGTTTTAATTAGTAAGTGGATTACAATTATTGTATGATTATTTTTTGTTTGTAACTGTTCTATGTTTATTAATTTGTTTCTGTGTATTTTTAATTTTATATGATATTTATATATTTGTGTTATGAACAAGTTAAGAGTTATGTTTAAGAATTTTATATTTGTTTTTTGTATTTCCATATTTTATATTTGTAATTTTATCTGTATATTTTGATTTTTTTCTTTTTATAACCAGTCCTATGTACAGATCCCATCTCTATAGGTTTACTTCTGGTAAATAAAATACATAAATAAAATAAAAAGTGCATCGAAATATACAATCTTAAAATTAATTTAGTATAGTCTTGCTACAGTTTGACTATAGCTGTGTGACCTCTTCGTATAGTACAAAACTATTGGTATAGTTGAACTATACGAAGCAGTCACACAGCTATAATCAGACTATGGCAGGACAATACGCTAGTTTAATATACCGTGTGTATGTAGCTTTACTATCAAGGTCAAATTAAACAATTACTTTTCTTTCGCTAAATTAATTTTAAAATTGTATATTTCGACGCATTTAGCAAAAATTGAATTTAGTAGCTTTACAGTCGACATTGGTCGACTGCTGCGCAATATCCCTTGTAACGACTCCGCCTTTTAACAGGAGAGTAAAGTTGGTATGTAATTTTGTAATAAGTTATTCGTCAATTGCATTTAATTTAGCAAAATAAACGCTTGGAAATTTTCAAATTTAAAATTAATTTCGCAAAAAAAATATTATTATAATTTATTACACCAATTATTCAATTTATTGTGCCAAATTTAGACAAGTTTAAATTTAGTTTCAATAAACAAATAAGAAAGGCATTACCTTTGAAAAAAATCAATTAAATAATCTTCATTAATTGTTTAAATAATTAACATTATACTTGTATGTTACTTCAGGGTAAAGTAAGCGTAAGGTAGTCGTAGAATATATTAATACAACACTATTTTACTGTTAAGGTTTTTCAATTCTATGTATCAATATAAGATACCATGTTCTCTTTTCTATTGCTGGATGTGTTCTGATTTTCTGTACAAAAATATCTACCAAGAAAACTCGAGTCTAAGGGTGGAATAAGTGCTGGTTACATCACCCCCACCGACGAGACTAATTTGAATACTCAACAATACTATTCTTAACAAAGATATTCAATTTCTATTTATTGAATTCAATTGATTGTTACAAATTTAGACATATTGCTTAAATAAACAATTATCGAAAGAATTACCTTCAATACAAAATAAATTAAATGGTTTCCATTAATTGTTTGAATAATTCACAACAAACTATAGTAAAACCAAAGATGCTAAAGGTCTAATAAATAAATGCTATTAATAAGACGATTAAATTACGCAAACGAATGAAACGGAATCTTAAATATTCGAATTAAAGAAAACAAAATTGACAATTGCGTCTTTACATGGTTTCAAATCAAAACTTCTGAAAGGGGAAACATTTTCAATTTATGCTTTCTGTTTTGGGTAAACAATAAAATAACCTTTAATTCGAGGTATTACTTGTAACAATTAGTTTGGTATTAAGCTAACTATGAAGCTGTAAACTTTCCCAAGTTTTTAGTAAAACACGATAACTTTGGAACCTGAAACTATTTATATAATTTAACCAATACGATAAATTTGTAAACTAATTTAAATTTCTTGAAAAAATTTTCTAGGAAAACGGTTTTTTTTGCATTTGCAAACTCAAATTTTTACCAAAACCAGACCGAAGCGAATGAAGCTTGTTTATCAATGAGCCAACATCATTGATAAACAAGCTTCATTATTCAAAAGCTTCAAAATTGAGTTTGCAAATGCAAGAAAAAAACGTTTTCCATAGAAATTTAAATTAGTTTACAATTTGAGTAGAAACTGAACTGAATAGAACTGAGTCACCTGGATGATAATAAAGTAATTTGACAACTTTCCATCCTTTAAGTTTGGGAAACTTTTCTAAATTTGCATAAATCAGTTAAAAAATTATGGTTGCAATTCTAAAAATATACATTGAAATTTTATGCAATTTGTTTAGAGAAAGTAGGTAACATGTTAATTGTTTCTAACCCGATGCCAATACAGATTTACAAAAATTAGATGCTAATGTAAAAATGTACATATCTATCTAGTAGTTACGAATTAAATCTAATTTTTGCGATAGTTATGCAAAAACTCATCAAAATCCAATCAAAAATAATGTTTTTGAAAAAATTTAGATTTCTATGCAATATCGCACTCGGAACACATTTTTTACGAGAACCATTGAGGTTACATCAACCTGAAAATAGCAAATTCGGTTACGCTGGTTTAAATCAGCCGAACATTAAAAATTACATCAATCACTATATAGTTTATATAGTTGCAAATTTCTCGATTGCTATTCCTTTCCTCATAAAATTAATAAACCGCAATTCAAATTGATAAATTTAGAAGAAATCTCAACTACGCCGACAAAACCAAATCAAAGACGCAAGAAAAACTATAAACTATCCCTACTCCTCGTGATAATCGACTCGTCCGGCCGAGAGATTAATCCAAAGATTGCCAAGTAACTCTAAGTTTTTGCACCGTTTTTCACGCGATACAAAAACAAAGACAAAAAAAGTACGAATATTAATTACATTTTAAGGTGTGACTCATCCTATCGCCACCGTTCAATTTCAACGAAAACGAAATACATTTACTTAAATTTAATAGAAAGGTTGAAAATAATTTATGAATCCATTTATTTGTTAAATCAGTCATCAGTTATCAAAATTAAAAGTACCCCGTGGGAAACTCTCACAGGGATTTAGCAAAATCGCGATAAATTTAAAACCGGGAAATATTTTCCACTTCTGTTTGAAGTTTTGTACAACCACCAAATCACCATTAATCTTAAGTTTTAATTACAACAAACTCTAGGATCTTAAATTATATATGTGGATTGGGCAATTAGTAAACAAACTTTTGTAAGTTTTAGCTAAATCGCAATAACTTTGGAACGAGAAAATATTTTCGAGTGCTGTTTAAAGTTTTCGAAAAGCACTAAATTACTATTAATTTGAAGTTTTTATTGTAACAATCCATTGGGTATTATTAACCTTACTAAGTAGATTAGAAAATTAGTAATAAAGTAATTACCTAAATTTAAACTTCTTATCACATCAGCCATAACAGCACGCATATGAGTGCTGTTATGAGTCCATTACAGATGCAAAATAGAAAAAATGTCATAACAATTCGCGATTGAAATGTTTACTTCTTATTACATCACACTTCTCTAACACCTCCTCACTCCACAGCTGTAGTTCTGATACTAACTAGATTCGAGCCAACGAGATTAGTCCACGTCGGCGCAATAGGTATATCCTGAGCAGATTCCGCCTTTTAACAAGAGAGAATAATTTAATTCAATAGGAGTTGAAAACTAACTTATGTTATTTTATTGTTTAATTCATATCATTTCCAGGGGCGCGTTTACATTACTTGTGGCCCTAGGCGCAAGGTGACTATGTGGCCCTAGTCTAGGGAGTCCCAATTCTCAACATGCGAGATTATAGTAAAACCACATTAAAAAAATAAGAATTAGGTACGTAAGAGTATTTTACGATACCCGTATAAGTTTTACCTACAATATAAATTCATAATTTACTTAGATTTATAAAAAAAGTAATAATTTGAAAAATGTCAAGCAAGACTTTTAATAAATTTATCAATGAAACGTACATTTCAATCGCGAATTGTTGACATTTTTTCTATTTTGCATCTGTAATGGACTCATAACAGCACTCATATGCGTGCGGTTATGGCTCGCCGAGTGCTTTATGAGTTAATTTTTTCAAGGTTGGCACTGAAATTCAGAGCTCCTCTCAGTGTAAAATTTTCTACGAGATAGTTTTGAGGTTATGTGATGTGTGGAAATCGCGAAAACACAAATTTAATAAATTAATGCTAATAAACGATCACATATTTAATTTAAATTCTGTCCATCAATGGTATCATTAAAAACGGTTATAGTGACATTGAATGTTTCTTTTCCATTAGAAAACTCTCTCGCCGTTTTCTAAAATTGGACGACGTGGTGGAAGGGACATGTACTACATTCTTTGGGTTTGAATCCTCTGTAAGATTCTGTGTGTTCTTTAGTAAAAACAGTCATGCGATTAATTTTCAATAACAATATAAAAATAACAACAATGCAATGATACTTCTTTATTTTTTTTTCTAAATATTTTTTTCACTATTAATCACCGCAAAGTTCCAATTTATTCACCACACTTTGTCAAATTTTGCCACTTACTCTCGTCAACCGCCAAAAGTTGGTTTGGTCTTGCTTAGTTGTCAATTTGTTGGCCCAAAATCGGAGGCACTAGGCGCGCGCCTACTGCACCTATGCCTAAGAGCGCCGCTGATAATTTCCAATAGAAATACCACATATTACTAATACCACATTACTTATTACGTTTTTTTTATCATTTTGACAGAAGTTTATTTAAAACTATTATTATTAAATTATCTACTTTATTATTAAATCAGTATTACATTATATGCACAGTGATCATTATTTCTGGGTACATTATCTCGAACTGCATGAATTAGATGTTTAGTAAACTTTTACAGGGTTTTCCTAAAATCGCGATAACTTTGACTCGGTGAAATTTTTCTGATATTTACACTGAGTTTTGGGAAAAAACAAAATTATGTTTAATTTGAAATGTCAGTTATGTAAATCGGCAGGGTATTAAGCTAATTATATTGATTAGAAAATTGATTAAAAAATAAACAAACTATTGCTAGGCTTTAGCAAAATCGCGATAACTTGTGAAAGAGGATATATTTTCAATTTCTGTTTCTAGTTTCGGGAAAACAATAAAATTAGCTTCAAATCAAGGTATTAGCTGCAACAATTAGTTGGGTAGTAAGCTAACTGTAACTAATGTAACTGTAACTAATGTAGCTTTAAACTTATTTTAATATTTTAGCAAAATCTGTAAAACTTCAGCAAATTCGCATAAATCAGTTAAGATATTATATTTTATTAATAAATTGGTTGCGTATTAAGCTAATTATGTAGCTGTAAGCTTTTTGTAAAATTTTATCAAAATCTGTAAAACTTAATAGTCAAAACGTCAAACTTAATAGTCAAAGTTTTTGGCAGTGTTGACAGAACGCAGCGCTTTTCAACGTAACGACTTTCTACGACTTTATTGTTACTTTTTTAGAAGATAATAAAATGATTCATAGTACAAATAAGGCATTGAGCGCAAGAGCAGACTAAGCCGCCGCTATTATGAAGAATATGGGAATGGTGGAGTTACCTTCACTAACTGTTGCTAATCGTCTTCCAAACTGTATTTCTAAACGTGGAAAGTAAAAATGAATCTTCTACGTCGGCTGGTTCAAGAAATATACGGGCTTTTGTAATCCAAAAAACTGACATTTTTTAATACAACAACAAATATAACTGCAACTTCTGTCCGGTTATTTGACAGAAAATATGTTTATACAGCAGATACGCTGTTGCCAAGTTCAATTCTTTTGCAGAGATTATACTTTTTTTCTGTGTCGCTACAATTTAAGTATTATATGTATTAAATATATTTAATTTTATTTTAATTCTTGCGCAGGGGTCATGTTAATCTTCTATGTATTCTTCTTATTCTTATGCATATTCACTAATGAATGTTTGCGACCACGATAATGACTTGAATGTCGTCATCATGTGGTTCTCTTGGGAAGTATAATGGAGGTGATTTCCCGTTATCTTCCTCCATGGGTATGAAATTACCATGGGTATAAATTAGATTAGGTTGTCCGAGAGAGAATAGATCAAGACCGCATATAGCACGGCAGCGCAAACTCTCGATCACATGCGCGCGCAGCGCGCATGTGGTTTGATCGAGAGTTCGCGCTGCCGCACGCATGTGGTTTAAACTTTAACTTCGTAGATCCAAACTTTTATGGTACTCTCGGTCCAATGTAGAACAAAGTGGCAACGACCGGTGGTTTTACCTTGGTTAGATTAGGTTGTCCGCCGCGAAGCGGGAAGATAAATCAAGACAATATACGCGCGGCAGCGCGAACTCTCGGTCCAATATAGGACAAAGTGGCAAGCACCCTTGGTTTCACCTTGGTTAGATTAGGTTGTCCGCCGCGAAGCGGGAAGATAAATCAAGACAACATACGCGCGGCAGCGCGAACTCTCGATCACATGCGCGCGCAGCGCGCATGTGGTTTGATCGAGAGTTCGCGCTGCCGCACGACAAAGTTGCAACGACCGGTGGTTTCACCTTGGTTAGATTAGGTTGTCCGCCGCGAAGCGGGAAGATAAATCAAGACAACATACGCGCGGCAGCGCGAACTCTCGATCACATGCGCGCGCAGCGCGCATGTGGTTTGATCGAGAGTTCGCGCTGCCGCACGACAAAGTTGCAACGACCGGTGGTTTCACCTTGGTTAGATTAGGTTGTCCGCCGCGAAGCGGGAAGATAAATCAAGACAACATACGCGCGGCAGCGCGAACTCTCGATGAAACTCTCGCTGCGCGCGCATGTGGTTTGATCGAGAGTTCGCGCTGCCGCACGACAAAGTTGCAACGACCGGTGGTTTCACCTTGGTTAGATTAGGTTGTCCGCCGCGAAGCGGGAAGATAAATCAAGACAACATACGCGCGGCAGCGCGAACTCTCGATCACATGCGCGCGCAGCGCGCATGTGGTTTGATCGAGAGTTCGCGCTGCCGCACGCATGTGGTTTAAACTTTAACTTCGTAGATCCAAACTTTTATGGTACTCTCGGTCCAATGTAGAACAAAGTGGCAACGACCGGTGGTTTTACCTTGGTTAGATTAGGTTGTCCGCCGCGAAGCGGGAAGATAAATCAAGACAATATACGCGCGGCAGCGCGAACTCTCGGTCCAATGTGGTCTGTGTCTCCTTCGGTACCTATTTTTTTAATAATACCGTCAAGGGCCATAAATTTAAACGCACTGCTGCGCCTATATGGTCTAAAATAAGATAAAGTTGCAAGAAGTATTGAGTTAACCTGAGTTAAACCAATTAGAATGAAATTAGAATTAAAAATTAAATTTATATTTCAATGTTGTTGTAAGTGCATGTGAAGAAATTGTATATTGAATGTTTACCAGAACAAGGTAAAATAAAAAGATAAAATTGGCAACGTCGGTTGGGCTTCTCCTGCACTTTTTGTTTGACAAGTAATTAGAGAGGTTAGGTAGTGAAGGAAAATATTAACTGTTGCGTCAAAAAAATGTCATTTTTTTCATAAAAACCCGTATATTTTTTTAATAAATCGACGTAGAAGCTTCGTTTTGGCTCTCTAAGTTTGCAAATACACTACGGAGGACGATTAGTAACAGTTATTCAAGGTAAAAATCCGCCAACTCCAAAAAAAATGGCCATTCCCATATTCTTCACAAATTCCTAAGCCGCAATTTTCCCGAATTTGCGTTTATTACATTGACGTCATGCGTACCGCATGAATCGACCAAAAGATAAACTCACAAGTTTTAAACCAAAATTATTACAAGGCATAAATAATATAAGTGTATATTAATTATTATTTCAATTAAGTTGTATTTATATTTTGTACTAGGCTTGCGCGCCCCATCATATGTTATTATTTTTAAATAAACTACGTGAAAATGTAAATATTGTTCGGAGTGCCAATAGATGTGAAAACCAGACCAATGTTAATAATTTCATACTATAATTTATAAATTCTAAGAACAACATCCTCATTCCAAAGTTTTCACTTCATTCTGCAGTGCATGATTTTGCAGTACAGTGCTGCCTATTTTAATTTTTTTTTTAATCATTAAATTACCAGGAATAATATTAATATTTATTGTAACATATAGGTAGGTACATGAAACAAAGGGCTACGGACCTCAAGGTCCTTCTGCCAATGAAATTACGATTTATTGTAGAAATAATCAATAATGCTATTTGTGATAAACTATTGTGATACTACATACTCGATACTACACCTCACACATCAGCTGTTACTCAGATACTAATTAAATTCATGCCAACGAAGTCAGTCCACTGACGGTGGCTAACCCCACCCCTCCCTCTAACAAGCGAGTCAAATTTGAATTTAATTTAATAGGAATGTGTGTATTGTATTTTTATTGCAAATAAATAAAATAACAAACCGCCCATGTGATTCAGTTATTATTAAAATAAAGCATAATGTCCAGAAACAATATCCAGTAATACTTTTATATTAATAGCTAGTACTAGTAATTTATTATAATAGTAAAAACTAATTAATACTACATTAACTATTAAGTCTGTTTATTATTTGAGCAGAACTTAATTTCTGGAAGCTATTTATTAAATAAAATGTTTTATTAATTAGTTTAATGTCGTTTATTATTAAATAAATATTTCATTATAAGTACAGTAAGCATTATTTTTAGACAAAAAAAAGGTTCTTTTACATTTCCATGTTATAAAATTAATGCTGAACACAACTGTTATTAGATTTGAAATGCAATATAAAAGCAATTAAATTGCCTTTGATTTGAGATATTAGCGGTAAGAATCAGTTTGCTATGCTAGCTATGTAGATAAAAAAAATAGGGAATAAACTTTTACAAGGGAAATATTTTCAACTTTTTTTTTTAAATATAAGTTTTGGTAAAACAACTGATTTAGAATTAATTTAAAGTATGAATTGTAACAAACGGTTGTGTATTAAGCTCAATATGTGGATTAGAGAATTAGTAAACAAACCTTTACAAGGTTTCAGTAAAATCGCGATAACTTTGAAACTAGGTAATATTTTCGATTTCCATTTTCAGTTTTGGGAGAACAACAATAATTCCTTTAATTTGAGATGCCAGTTATCGCAATCGGCTGGGTATTAATCTAATAATGTTGATTAGAAAATTTGTAAACAAAGTATTGTTAGGTTTTAGAAAAATCGCGATAACTTTTGAAGGAGCAAATATTTTCGAATTCTGTTTCTAGTTTCGGGAGAATAATCAAATTAGCTTCAATAGGAGGTATTAGTTGTAACAATTAGTTGGGTATTAAGATAACTATGTAGCTTCAAACTATTTGTAATATTCTAGTAAAATGTGTAAAACTTCTGCAAATTTGCATAAATTAGTTAAGTCATTATATTCATATATTAGTTGGGTGTTAAGTTAATTATGTAGCTGTAAACGTTTTGCAAGACTTTAGCAAAATATCTAACACTTCCGGAAATTTGCATAAATTAGTTAAGAAATTATAGTTATAATTCTAAAAAATTACATTGAAATTATTTGCAATTTGTTAAGAGAACGTAACATGTTAATTGTTGCTAAACCAATGAAAATAAGATTTGCAAAAATATCGCAAAAATTATATGCTACCGTTAACATTTTATTATCTATTTGTTACAAGTTAAATCTAATTCTAGCGGTAGTTATGCAAAAACGCATCTAATGTTTTTGAAAAAACTTACATTTTCTTTGAAATATCGCACTTGGAACACATTTTTTACGAAAACCATTGAGGTTACATCAACTTGAAATTCGGTTACACTGGTTTAAATTAGCTGAACATAAAAAATCAATCGCTTTATAGGGTTGCAAATTTCTCGATTGCTATTCCTTTTCTTATAAAATTAATAAACCGCAATTCAAATTAATAAATTTAGAAGAAATCTCAACTACGGCCAAAACCAAATCAAGGACGCAAGAAAAACTATAAACTATCACCACTCCCCTGATAATCGACTCGTCCGCCCGAGAGATTAATCCAAACATTGCCAAGTAACTCTATCCGCGATAAGTTTTTGCACCGTTTTTTTCACGCGATACAAAAACAAAGACAAAAAAGTACGAATATTAATTATATTTTAAGGTGTGACTCATCCTATCGCCACCGAAAGGTTGAAAATAATTTGTGAATCCATTTATTTGTTAAATCAGTCGTTTATCAAAATTAAAAGTACCCCGTGGCAAACTCTCACAGGGATTTAGCAAAATCGCGATAAATTTCAAACCGGGAAATATTTTCCACTTCTGTTTTAAGTTTTGTACAAACCACCAAATCAACATTAATTTTAAGTTTTAATTACAACAAACTCTAGGAACTTAAATTAAATATGTGGATTAGGCAATTAGTAAACAAACTTTTGTAAAGTTTTAGCTAAATCGCAATAACTTTGGAACAAGAAAATATTTTCGATTGCTGTTTAAAGTTTTCGAAAAGCAACTAAATTAATATTACTTTGAGGTTTCCATTGTAACAATCTGTTGAGTATTAACCTTAGTAAGTAGATAAGAAAATTAGTAATAAAGTAATTACCTAAATATAAACTGACCACTTATTACATCACACCTTTCTATCACCTCCTCACTCCGCAGCTGTAGTTCTGATACTAACTAGATTCGAGCCAACGCGATTATTCCACGTCGGCGCAATAGGTATATCCTAACAGATTCCGCCTTTTAACAAGAGAGAATAATTTAATTCAATATTAGTTGAAAACTAAACTTATGTGATTTTATTGTTTAATTTATATCATTTCCAATAGCAATACCACATATTACTAATACCACATTAATTATTACGTTTTTTTTATCATTTTGACACAGGTAAAATAAAAAGTATTATTAATTAATTATCTACTTTATTATTAAATCATTATTTCATTATATGTATCAATATTTCTGGGTACATTATCTCTAACTGCATGGATTAGATAATTGGTAAACAAACTTTTACATGGTTTTCGTAAAATCGCGATAACTTTTTGCGGTGAATTTTTATGATATTTATTCTCAGTTTTGGGAAAACAACAAAATTACGTTTAATTTGAAATTTCAGTTATGTGTCATATCTCACATTTCAGTTCAGTTATGTTCAGTTATTCTCAATTGGTTGGGTATTAAGCTAATTATATTGATTAGAAAATTAGTAAACAAACTATTATTTTATCATTTTGACATACAAAATCGCGGTTTTGTAAAATCGCGATAACTTGTGAACGACGTAATATATTCGATTTTTGGGAAAACAATAAAATTAGCTTCAAATCGAGGTATTAGCTGTAACAATTAGTAGGGTATTAAGCTAACTATGTCAAATAAGCCAACTATGTAAGTTTAAACTTTTTGTAATATTTAGGTATTGCAAAATCTGTAAAACTTCTGCAAATTTGCATAAATCAGTGAAAATATTATTTTATTAATATATTGGTTGCGTATTAAGCTAATTATGTAGCTGTAAACTTTTTGCAAGATTTTATCAATGTCTGTAAAACGTAAATTTGCATAAATCAGTTAAGAAATTATAGTTCCAAGTCCAAAAATTTACATTGAAATTATTAGCAATTTGTTTAGAGAAAGTAAAATGACGATGGTTTCTAACCCGATGCCAATACCAATTAGCAAAATTATCGCAAAATATAGGTGCTTCTGTTAAAATTTTATTATTTAGTGAATTATACCTATTTCAAGCGATTGTTCTGCAAACTAATACGAATATTTTGGGAAAAACTTGAACGAAAACGTCAAAATAATTTACATATATGGGCCAAACTATCATAAAACAAAATTTTTCTTTGAAACAAATTTTGTTTTTTTGTTGATTTGAGTGGACAAACTTTGCAAAATTCTATTGTTTTATGTCAAAATTGGACGAATACGTCAAAATAATTTGTAAATATTAACAAATATTCATGAAAAAAAATTGTTATTTGAAACAAAATTTGATTTTTTGTTGATTGTGAGTGGTAAACTAACAAACTTTGCAAAATTCTTTTGTTTTATGACAAAATTAGACGAAAACGTCAAAACAATTTGCAAATATTGGACAAATTTTCAAAAACCAAAACCTCTATTCGAAATAAATTTTGTTTTTTTGTTGATTTGAGTGAACAAGCTTTGCGAAATTGTTTTTTTTATGTCAAAATTGGACGAAAACGTCAAAATAATTTAGAAATATTGGCCAAATTTTCAAAAACCAAAACCTCTATTCAAAACAAATTTTGTTTTCTTGTTGATTTGAGTGGACAAACTTTCCAAAATTCTTTTATGTCAAAATTGGACGGAAATGTCAAAATAATTTGCAACTATTGCCAACTTTTCAAAAACCAAAATCTCCATTCGAAGCATTTTTTTTTTATTTAAATGGACAAAATTTGCGAAATTCTTTTGTTTTATGTCAAAATTGGATTGCAAATGTCGAAATAATTTGCAAATATTACCAAATTTTCAAGAAACAAAATTGTTATTTGATGCAAACCTTGTTTTTTTGTTGATTGTGAGTGAACAAACTTTGCAAAATTCTAAAGTTTTATGACAAAATTAGACGAAAACGTCAATACTGGCCAAATTTTCAAAAATCAAAATCTCTATTCGATGCAAATTTTGTTCTAGTTGATTTGAATGGACAAACTTTGCGAATTTTTTTTGTTTTATGTCAAAATTGGACGAAAACGTGAAAAAAATTTGCAAATTTTACCAAATTTTCAAAAACCAAAAACTTTATTTGAAGCAAATTGTGTTTTTTTTGTTGATTTGAGTGGACAAACTTTGCAAAATTCTTTTGTTTTTTGTCAAAATTCTGCCCTAGTCTTGTCTGTCCTAGTCCTGTCTGTCTTAGTCTTGTCTGTCCTAGTCTTGTATGTCCTAGTCTTATTTGTCCTTGTCCTGTCTGTCATAATCTTGTATGTCCTACTCTTGTCTGTCCTAATCTTGTAAATCCCAGGCTTACCTGTTCTAGTCTTGTATATCTCAGTCTTGTCTGTCCTAGTCTTGTCTGTCCTAGTCTTGTCTGCCCTAGTCTTGTCTGTATAGTCTTGTCCATCTAGTCTTGTCCATCTAGTCTTGTCCATCTAGTCTTGTCCATCTACTCTTGTCCGTCTTTAGAGTAGTGATCAATAAAAGGCTATCGTAAAAATTGTTATTTGAAACAAAATTTGATTTTTTGTTGATTGTGAGTGGACAAAATTAGCAAAATTCGTTTGTTTTATGACAAAATTAGACGAAAACGTCAAAACAATTTGCAAATATTGTACAAATTTTCAAAAACCAAAACCTCTATTCGAAATAAATTTTGTTTTTTTGTTGATTTGAGTGAACAAACTTTGCGAAATTGTTTTTTTTTTATGTCAAAATTGGACGAAAACGTCAAAATAATTTACAAATATTGGCCAAATTTTCAAAAACCAAAACCTCTATTCAAAACAAATTTTGTTTTCTTGTTCATTTGAGTGGACAAACTTTCCAAAATTCTTTTATGTCAAAATTGGACGGAAATGTCAAAATAATTTGCAACTATTGCCAACTTTTCAAACACCAAAATCTCCATTCGAAGCAATTTTTTTATTTAAATGGACAAACTTTGCGAAATTCTTTTGTTTTATGTCAAAATTGGATTGCAAATGTCGAAATAATTTGCAAATATTGCCAAATTTTCAAGAAACAAAACTTCTATTCGTAGCAAATTTTGTTTTTTGTTGGTTTGAATAGACAAACTTTGCGAAATTCTTTTGTTTTATGTCAAAATTGTACGAAAACGTCAAAATAATTTGCAAATATTACCAAATTTTCATAAACCAAAATTGTTATTTGATGCAAATTTTGTTTTTTTGTTGATTGTGAGTGAACAAACTTTGCAAAATTCTAAAGTTTTATGACAAAATTAGACGAAAACGTCAAAATAATTTGCAAATACTGGCCAAATTTTCAAAAATGAAAATCTCTATTCGATGCAAATTTTGTTTTAGTTCATTTAAATGGACAAACTTTGCGAATTTTTTTTGTTTTATGTCAAAATTGGACGAAAACGTGAAAATAATTTGCAAATTTTAACAAATTTTAAAAAACCAAAAACTTTAATTGAAGCAAATTGTGTTTTTTTGTTGATTTGAGTGGACAAACTTTGCAAAATTCTTTTGTTTTTTTTGTCAAAATTGAACGAAAACGACAAAATAATTTCTAGTCCTAGTCTTCTATGTCCTAGTCTTGTCTGCCCTAGTCTTGTCTGTCCTAGTCCTGTCTGTCTTAGTCTTGTCTATCCTAGTCTTGTATGTCCTAGTCTTATTTGTCCTTGTCCTGTCTGTCATAATCTTGTATGTCCTACTCTTGTCTGTTCTGTATATCCCAGGCTTGTCTGTTCTAGTCTTGTATATCTCAGTCTTCTCTGTCCTAGTCTTGTCTGTCCTAGTCTTGTCTGCCCTAGTCTTGTCCATGTAGTCTTGTCCATCTAGTCTTGTCCATCTAGTCTTGTCCGTCTTTAGAGTAGTGATCAATAAAAGGCTAACTATCCTTCATAAAACGACAAAATAATTTGTAGTCCTAGTCTTCTATGTCCTAGTCTTGTCTGCCCTAGTCTTGTCTGCCCTAGTCTTGTCTGTCCTAGTCTTGTCTGTCTTAGTGTTGTCTGTCCTAGTCTTGTATGTCCTAGTCTTATTAGTCCTAGTCTTGTCTGTTATAATCTTGTATGTCCTACTCTTGTCTGTCCTAGTCTTGTATGTCCCAGTCTTGTCTGTTCTAGTCTTGTATATGCCTGTCTTGTATATCCCAGTCTTGTCTGTCCTAGTCATGTCTGTCCTAGTCTTGTCTGTACAGTCTTGTCCATCTAGTCTTGTCCGTCTTTAGAGTAGTGATCGATAAAAGGCTATCTATCCTTCGTAAAACGACAAAATAAATTCTAGCCCTAGTCTTCTATGTCCTAGTCTTGTCTGCCCTTGTCTTGTATGTTCTAGTCTTATTTGTCCTAGTCTTGTCTGTCATAATCTTGTATGTCCTACTCTTGTCTGTCCTAGTCTTGTATATCCCAGTCTTGTCTGTCCTAGTCTTGTCTGTCCTAGTCTTATCTGTTCTAGTCTTGTCTGTATAGTCTTGTCCATCTAGTCTTGTCCGTCTTTAGAGTAAGGATCGATAAAAGGCTATCTATCCTTCATAAAACGACAAAATAATTTCTAGTCCTATTCTTCTATGTCCTAGTCTTGTCTGCCCTTGTCTTGTCTGCCCTAGTCTTGTCTGTTATAGTCTTGTCTGTCTTAGTCTTGTCTGTCCTGGTCTTGTATGTCCTAGTCTTATTTGTCCTAGTCTTGTCTGTCATAATCTTGTATGTCCTACTCTTGTCTCTCCTAGTCTTGTATGTCCCAGTTTTGTCTGTTCTAGTGTTGTATATCCCAGTCTTGTCTGTCCTAGTCTTGTCTCTCTTAGTCTTGTCTGTCATAATCTTGTATGTCCTAGTCTTATTTGTCCTAGTCTTGTCTGTCATAATCTTGTATGTCCTAGTCTTGTCTGTCCTAGTCTTGTATGTCCTAGTCTTGTCTGTATAGTCTTGTCCGTCTTTAGAGTAGTGATAGGCTATACTTCATGTGGAACATTACGGAAGCGACAGGAAAGGCAATGAGAAAACTAGAGAACATTCGCATTGTTTACAAATATTTTTGGGTTTTATTAATCTCTTTGTTATGTTAAAAAAAGCCAAAATGAATTCATGAAGTCAGTAGACTGCTATGGCAGTCCATAGCATCTGGCCGCCAAATCAATTGGACTACTGCTATAGCAGTCCATAGCAGCGAAAGGGTTAAATCATTAAAGTAAATTACGAGGAATAATATTAATATTTATTGTTACATATATATGAAACAAAGAGCAACGGACCTCGAGGTCCTTCTGCCAATGAAATTACGATTTATTGTATAAATAATCAATTAATAAAAAAACTATTGTAAAATAAATTAGATAAATAAAAACTAACTTACGGCGTGCCCACTCTCGCTACTACACCTCACACATCACCTGTTACTCAGATACTAATTAAATTCAAGCGAACGAAGTCAGTCCGCTTAGCCACCCCACCCCTCCCTCTAACATGCGAGTAAAATTTGAGTTTAATTTAATAGGAATGTATTGTATTTTTATTGCAAATAAATACAATAACAAACCGCCCATGAGATTTTATCATGATTAAAATAAAACATAATTTCCAGAAGCAATATCGAGTAATATTTGTATATTAAAAGCTAGTACCTACTAGTAAATAGTAATTATTATAATAGTAGAAACTAATTAATACTACAGTAATTATTACGTCTGTTTATTTTTTGCACAGAACTAAATATCTGGAAGACATTTATTAAATAAAATATATTATTAATTAGTTATGTAGTTTATTATAAAATAAATATTTGGCCGCCAAATTTTTATAATGTTTCACCTAGTGCCTACAGCTGAATCTTTAAATGTTATACATAAATATTTCATTATAAGTACAGTGAGCATTATTTCTAGACAAAAAAAGGTTTTTTCTACTGATAGATGTGAAAATGGCAATTTTCCACGGCTTACCCTACATGAAAGTGACATTTTTTCATTCTAGAGTTGAAAATATTTTAACATCTAAAGATGAAAATGAGCATTTTGAATTTATGATTTTCTCGATTCAAACACTAAACTAACCAAATTTGCATTGACTTTCTTATTAATTACTTCAATTTCAATGGAATATTTTATGTACAAACCTAAAACGAGCCTGAAACTATTTATAAAAACGAAATAAAATTAGGACATTTGACTTGAAAAGAAAGAAGAAAATCAACTTCTATGAGAATGCAACATTATGTTACCATAGAAACGACCAAACATACATTAAATTTGTATTGACAGTTCCGACAGTTGCGCTTCGAGTTTGCGCTGCGCTTTCGGATTTATTAAAATCGAATTATGGACTCTGCAACCGAAATAAGTGAACCAGGCACACCGTCGGGCATTATAGAAGCGGCTTACTCCGCTTCTAATAATATCTTACCCGAAAAGTCCCGAGAAAGGTATGAATTTGTATATAAAAAGTTCATGGATTGGAGAAATGACAACCAGATACACTGATTTTCGGAAAACGTTCTTTTGGCTTATATTGGCTATTTTCACATAATATCAGTAGAAAAAATTGCATTTAGTACTCGAGATGAAAGCGTTTTAATGGTGAGGTGTGATTGCTAACTCGCTGGCGCTCGTAAGCAAACTCTAAAAAATTTACCTAAACTAAAAAAAATTCCAGGTTATAAAATTAATGTTTTTAAACACAACACAACTTTTATTAGATTTAAAATGCCATATAAAGGCAACTAAATTGCCTTCGATTTGAGCGGAAAGAATCAGTTTAGTATTAAGCTAGCTATCTAGATAAAAAAATAGTAAATAAACTTTTACAAGCGAAATATTCTCAACTTTGTTTTCAAGTTTTGGGAAAGCAACTAAATTAGCATTGATTTGAAGTATGAATTGTAACAAACGGTTGTGTATTAAGCTCAATATGTGGATTAGAGAATTAGTAAACAAACCCTTACAAGGTTTCAGTAAAATCGCGATTACTTTGAAACGAGGTAATATTTTCGACTTCTATTTCAGTCTTGGGAAAACAAAAAAAAATCCTTTAATTTGAGATGTCGGTTAGCGCAATCCGCTGGGCATTAAGATAATTAAATTGATTGGTAAACAAAAGTTTTGGTAACAATTGGTAACAAATGATAAATTAGTAAACAAAGTATTGTTAGGTTTTAGCAAAATCGCGATAATTTGAGGAGGAAATATTTTCGATTTATGTTTTTAGTATCGGGAAAACAATAAAATTAGCTTCAATTCGAGATATTAGTTGTCACAATTAGTTTTATTAGGTATTAAGATAACTATGTAGTTGTTCAAACTTTTTGTAATATTCTAGCAAAATCTGTAAACTTCTGCAAATTTCCATAAATTATTTAAGACATTCTATTTTATTAATACATACATTAGTTGTGTATTGCGCTACTTAAGTAGCTGTAAACTTTTTGCATGATTTTTGCAATGAACTTCCGTAAATTTGCAAAAATCAGTTAAGAAATTATAGTTCCAATTCTAAAAAATTACATTGAAATTGCTTGCAATTTGTTTAGAGAAAGTAGGTAACATGTCAATTGTTTCCAACCCGATGCCAATACAGATTTGCAAAAATATCGCAAAAATTAGATGCTACCGTTAACATTTTATTATCTGGTACCTAGTTACGAGTTAAATCTAATTGTAGCGATAGTTATGCAAAAACTCGTCTGTATAATGTTTTTGAAAAAACTTACAATTTTCCGTGAAAACTCGCAAATTTTTTAGGAAAACCATTGAGATTATATCAACTTGCAATTTTAAAATTAAAACTCGCAAATTCGGTTGCGCTGGTTTAAAGTAGCCGAACATAAAAAATCACTTAATATAGTTGCAAATTTCGCGATTGCTATTCCTTTTCACACAAAATTAATGAACCGTAGGTAATTCAAATTAATACATTTAGAAGAAATCTCAACTACGCCGACAAATAGTCCGGTAATTTTAGACAATTGAAATAAAGAAAATTCCGACAGAGCCAAATCTTCGTAGAGACCATAGGTTTACCACAAGGAATAAAGTGTCAAAAGTCCCCATCCGTCCCATGTGAGCTTAGGGACTTATTCGGGGCCCAAGGTCAAAATTTTAGGTTTTTTGGATTTTTCTCGAAAACGGTAAGTTTTATCGAAAAAGTACCTCAGAGCAAAGTTGTAGATCTTGATCATGTTGGACCGGTGGTCATTTTAGAGTAAATTTTCTTAGAATAGTATAATGTATACATAAAAGAGACACGAGTAGGCATTTTTGCTTGCTTGAGTACCTAAATATGTATATACGTGGCATATGTGTGCATACTATGTAGAACATGATTCTTACAAGCGCAATATCTGGGAAATAGTGGGTCTTATAAAAAATCATAGGGACCATTTTTATAGAGAATTTTAAGATCTACAACTTTGCTCTGAGGTACTTTTTCGATAAAACTTACCGTTTTCGAGAAAAATCCAAAAAACCAAAAATTTTGACCTTGGGCCCCGAATAAGTCCCTAAGCTCACATGGGACGGATGGGGACTTTTGACACTTTATTCCTTGTGGCAAACCTAAGGTCTCTACGAAGATTTGGCTCTGTCGGAATTTTTTTTATTTGATCACTATTTTTATGTCTAAAATGACCGGACTAAAAACCAAATCAAAGGCGCAAGAAAAACTATAAACTATCCCCACTCCCCTGATAATCGACTCGTCCGCCCGAGAGATTAATCCAAACATTGCCAAGTAACTCTCCGCGATAAGTTTTTGCGCCGTTTTTTCACGCGATACAAAAACAAACACAGAAACACAAAAAAGTACGAATATTAATAACATTTTAAGGTGTGACTCATCCTATCGCCACCGTTCAATTTCAACGAAAACGAAACATATTTACTTAAATTTAATAGAAAGGTTGAAAATAATTTGTGAATCCATTTATTTGTTAAATCAGTCGTTTATCAAAATTAAAAGTACCCCGTGGCAAACTCTCACAGGGATTTAGCAAAATCGCGATAAATTTCAAACCGGGAAATATTTTCCACTTCTGTTTTAAGTTTTGTACAAATCACCAAATTAACATTAATTTTAAGTTTTAATTACAACAAACTTTAGGAACTTAAATTAAATAAGGATTAGGCAATTAGTAAACACACTTTTGTAAGGTTTTAGCTAAATCGCAATAACTTTGGAACGAGAAAATATTTTCGATTGCTGTTTTTACTAATAATGTAATTACCTAAATATAAACTGACCTCTTATTACATCGCGCCTTTCTAATACCTCCTCACTCCGCAGCTGTAGTTCTGATACTAACTAGATTCGAGCCAACGAGATTAGTCCACGTCGGCGCAATAAGTATATCCTGAGCAGATTCCGCCTTTTAACAAGAGAGAATAATTTAATTCAATAGGAGTTGAAAACTAAACTTATGTGATTTTATTGTTTAATTCGTATCATTTCCAATAGCAATACTACATATTACTAATGATTCCAATTCGAGCGGTTGAGCGGAGCGGACGTGTTTTGTGAAGCGAGTTTTACGGATTGAGTTTTTTTACTTTTTATTTGTGACGCGTAAAAACGGTGCGATAAGGAAGAAAAAAAGAAATAAAAAGAAAAATGAAAAAAATTGAGAGTGAAAGCGACCGAGACGAGGATTATAAAAGGAAAAGAGAAAAGGGAAGAGAGTCAGAAGAAAGGTTGAACCCCTTTCAAAAAAGTAAAAAACTGGAAAGATCACCGGCTAAAAAGGAAATGGGTGAGGAAATGAAGATGCTGAAAAAAATTATGGAAGATATAGGGGAGATAAAGGAAGAGAATCGGAAGATGAGCCGGGAAATGGAATACTTGAAAAATATGATGCGTGAAAAGGAAGAAAAATGGGAAAGAGAAAAGACAGAACTAAATGAAAAAATTAAAAGACTGGAGGAGAAAATGGAAGAGAAGGAAAAAATAATGAGAAAAAAGAAGATTGTTGTGACGGGACTGGACGAAGGGGAATGTGAGAACGAGAAGAATCTGGAAGAATGGATAAAGGCAGAATTAGAGGTAGAAGTGACGGTGAAAGAGATGTATAAAGTAAGTGGAGGGAAAATGTTAGTGGCGGAACTTGGGACCTGGGGTGAAAAGCGGAAAGTTATGGAAAATAAGAGGAAACTAAGAGAAAAAAGGGAAAAGAGAGTATACATAGAAGACGATCTGACAAAGAAGGAAAGAGAAATACAGAAGGAATTAAGAGCGATAGCCAAAGAAGAGCGACAAAAAGGACGGTGGGCGAAAGTCGGTTATAAAAAGATATGGATAGACGGAAAAGGCTTTAAGTGGGATGATGAAAAGGGGGAGTTAAACACAACAAATTTTTGAATAAGAGCACAAGGAAAAGACGACAGGACAGAAAACGGAAAACGAACATGGAGAGGAATAAGGAAGAAACGGAGCAGTTAAGAATAGTATACTGGAACACAGCGGGGATAAAAAACAAAGACAATGAGTTTTGGGAATATTTGGGAAAATTTGATGTAGTGGGACTGGTAGAAACGTGGGTGGAAGAGAAGGGGTGGGAAAAATTGGAAAAAATAATGCCGAAAGAGTTTAAGTGGAAGTGTCAATTTGCAGAGAGGGTAAGCAGGAAAGGGAGAGCTAAAGGGGGGATAATAATGGGAGTGAAAAAGGGTTTGGAAGAAGAAAACAGAACCGAAGCAAAAGAAGAAAGAGGCATTATGGAAAGAACGGTGAAAATTAGACAGAAAAAATGGAGAATTATAACAATATACAGCAGAAGTATGAAAGAAACGAAGAGAATGATAGAAGAGCGAGTAAAACAGCAAGACGAGGGAACTCTGGTGATTGGGGGGGACTTTAACGCAAGAATTGGAGAAAAAGGAATACGGCTAGAAGAAGAACAAACAACAATAGAAAGAAGACCAACAAAAGACACAACAGAAAACGCCGAAGGGAGACTACTGATAAGTCTAGTAGAAGAAAGAGGGTGGGACATACTTAATGGAAACAGTATAGGAGATGAGAAAGGAGAGTACACATATATCGGACCAAGAGGGGAGACAGTTATTGACTATGTTATGGTGAATGAAGAAGCATGGGATGAAATAGAACAATTCAAGGTGGGAGAAAGAGTCGAGTCGGATCATATGCCATTGGAAGTGAAGACAAAAGGAAGAGAGAAAAATAGAAGAAGTGAGAAGGATGTTAGAAGAAAAATTGTGAAGAATATCTGGACGGAAGAAGCAATAGAAAATTATAGAACAAGACTTAGGGAGGCTAGATACGAAGAGGAAGGGATAAACGAAAAAGTGAAAGAACTGGGTGATCACGTAAAAAATGCAACAGAAAAAAAAGTGATAGAGACAAGAGTGAAGGTGGGGGCTTGGAAAAACGAGTGGTGGGATAAAGAATGCAGGGAAGGGAAGCAATCAGTAAGAAAGAAATTAAGAAATTGGAAAAGAGGAAAAGCAAGTAATGAGGATTACAAGAGAGCACGCAAGAGGTACAAATTAGTATGCAAGGAGAAGAAGCAAAAGAAATGGATGGAAGAAGAACTAAAGATGAAAGGCATAAAGACGGAAGAAGAGGTATGGAAATACATAAATAGGGAAAGAAAGAAAAAAGTAGAAAGAGTGAGTAATAGAATTACTATGGAGGAATGGAGAAAGTACTTCAGTCAGCTGCTGGGTGGTGACGAAATCAGACAGGAAAAGAAAAAGAGTCAACACAGGGTGGGAGAAATAGAAGAGATAACAAGAGAAGAATTAGAACAACAACTGAGTAAACTGAAAAAGAAAAAGGCACCGGGGAGGGACGGTATACAGAATGAATCGTGGATATATGGAACTGAAAGGGAAGCTGACAGGCTGTTGGAGATAATGAATGGAGTGTGGAAGGGAGAGGGCTTCCCACAGGAGTGGAAAGAGGGGATAATATGCCCCATATATAAGAAAGGAGAAAGGGAAACAGCAAGCAATTACAGGGGGACCACCATGCTCAATACAGCATATAAGATATATGCAATGATTGTAGAAGAGAGATTGACGAAGGAATTGAAGGAGCGAGGTGTGATACCAGACGGACAGGCGGGATTTAGGAAAGGGAGAGGGACCATGGATAATGTATACATCTTGAATCACATAGTAGGGAATGAGATAAAAAAGAAGGGCGGCAGGATGTATGCATTATTTGTGGACCTGAAGGCGGCCTTTGATAATGTAACAAGAGAGGCACTGTGGGAATGCCTGAGAAAGAAGAGGATAAAGGAACATCTGATAGCAAAATTAGAAGAGATTTATGAAGAAACAATAAGTAGAGTGAGAGTTGGGGAAAGGGTGAGCGAAGGTTTTAATACGCATAAGGGAGTGAGACAAGGCTGCCCACTAAGCCCCAGCCTGTTTGCAGCATTTATTGGAGACATAGAGGAGATGTTCAGCAAGGCGCAGACGGGTGGGGTCGTGGTGGGCAAAGAAAAAGTGTGGTCCCTAGCCTACGCGGATGATTTGGTGGTGCTAGCGAGAGACGAGAAAGGGATGAAAGAAATGATAAGAAACATGGAGAAATATATGAGGAGGAAAAAGCTGACAGTGAATGTGGAGAAGTCCAAGATGATGGTGTTTAGAAAAGGGGGTGGCAGGAGAAGAGTAATTGAGTGGAGATGGGAGAAGGAGAAAATTGAAGAAGTAAAAGAATTTAAATACCTAGGGTACGTGTTTAATGAGAGAAATACTGAAACAGCACACGTGAGAGAGTTAGTAAAGAAAGCCAATAAAATACTAGGAGTGGTATGGGGAATAGGAGAGAGAAAACTTGGACACGACTATAGAAGGAGGGTGATGATGTTTGATAGCCTGGTGAAAAGTGTGATGATGTATGGAGCGGAAATATGGGGGTGGAGAGAGCAAGAAGGACTGGAAAGGGTGCAAGAAAAATATTTGAAATGGGTGCTAGGACTAGGTAGAGAGACCCCGGGGTATATAGTGATGGAGGAAACAAAGAGAGATGGAATAAGAATAGAAGCAGGAAAGAGAGCAATAAGTTTTGAGGAGAGGGTGATAGAGAGAGGAGAGTGCAGAATTCTGCAAGAGTGCCTCAAAGAAAAAAGAAAAGTAATAGGAAAGGGGGTGTGGAAAGAGAGGGAAGCATATCTAGAAAGAAACGGGTATGCAGGAGCGGAGATAGAAAGAATGCGAGAGAGAGGTAGAGTAATGACAGAGGAATTGGTCCAGAGAGATAGAGATGTGCAAAGGCAAGAAAGGAGAGCAAGAATTAGGGAGTCTAGGTACAATGGGAAATATGAAAAAATAATAACGGAAGAACTGCCAAAGTACCTAGGAAGAGAAAGTAGAAAAGAGAGAGTGACAATAGCAAGATTCAGATGTGGAAATGAAGAGAGAGATAATAAATTTTGGATGGAGGATAGGAATAGAGTATGCAGGATGTGTGGAGAAAACAAGGAGACAATAGAACACTGTCTGAACGAATGTTCAGAAATGAGAGAAAGGGACGAGGGTAGAGAAGAGGTTTTAAACGAGGATGGAAGAGGGATAGATTGGATGAAGAAAGTTGAGGAGAGAAGAAGAGCAATATGTGGAGAGGGAAGCCGACAATCCACCCAACAACGGAATTCATCACTATAAGAAACAATATCGGTCCCAGAACAGATCCATGGGGGAACTACAGAAAAGGATCTCAAGAGCTGAATTGGAATAGCAAGTTTAGGTTTTTAGTGATTTATTTAGTTTTATTAGCATACGTTTCTTTTTGTTTCTTTTTTATTTATATATATGTATTGTTTTATGTATAAAATTTTGGAATCCATTTATAAACCTGTAGAGGTAATAAATATACATAAGTAGTAGTATTACTAATACCACATCAATTATTACGTTTTTTTATCATTTTGACAGAAGTTAATTTCAAAATATTATTATTTAATTGTCTACTTTATTATAAAATCAGTATTGCATTATATGCACAGAGATCATTATTTCTGGGTACATTATCTCTAACGGCATAGATTAGATAATTAGTAAACAAACTTTTACATGGTTTTTGTAAAATCGCGATAACTTTGACGCGGTGAAATTTTGTTGATATTTATTCTCAGTTTTGGGAAAACAACAAAATTACGTTTAATTTCAAATATCAGTTATCACAATTGGTGGGGTATTAAGCTAATTATATTGATTAGAGAATTAGTAAACAAACTACATACAGGGTGCTTCAAAAAAATGTATACACACTTTGAACTTCCATAGAAAATTTATTTACCGTTCTACAAAGTTAAATTTCAGGAAAATAGAAAGCTGAAAGTCCAATGTAAATGAAACATAAATAACAAATGTTAATACTGTTCAAATTGGTGACCTGCAGCATCAATACAATTCTGAGTACGAGTCACCACTGATTCTGTACATCGTATCAAAACGTCCAATGAGATTTCTCTACACACTGCTTGAATCTCATTCCAAAGAATGTCTAGGTTACGTGGTTTACGTTTGTACACCTCATCTTTTACTGTGCCCCACAAGAAGAAATCCAGTGGTGTAAGGTCTGGAGAGCGTGCTGGAAACTCGATTGGCCCCCTGCGTCCTATCCACTGTCCCGACAAATTTTGATCCAGGTAAGCTCGTACGTCCCTGTGATAGTGCGGCGGAGCACCATCTTGTTGAAAATAAAAATCATCATTACCGTATAATGCACGAATGGCAGGAAATATGGAATCAGCAAGCATTGTTAGGTAATTAATATCAGTTACAGTGCCTTCAAATCGAAAAGGTCCAATGAGTCCCCTTGAAGACAAACCGCACCACACATTTACACCAGGCAAATTTACAGCTTTTTCAATTGTAATGTGAGGATTTTCTTCACCCCAGTAAACACAATTGTGCCTATTGACAGTTCCATTAAGTTTGAATTGGGCTTCATCCGACCAAATGATGCTACCCATAAATCCCGGTTCACGTATCACCATCTCCTGAATCCATTCACAAAATTGCAACCTTCGATCTGGATCGTCGTCATTTAGCTGTTGCACCAGCCTTGGAATGTAAACACGATACTTGCCTCTCTTCAGAATGCGTAGCACGCTAAAGGCCCCCAATACCTGTATAGATGACCAGCCAAACAGATGTATTTAAAGGCCCCCATTACTTTTACATACATCTGTTGTGTGGCTGTTTATTAGATCAAAAAAGAGAACAGATATAATAAAAGTCAAGATTTAGTACAAAATATGTATCAGTTATTTTGATGCCATAATTTATATATAAACTCCTACTTTCATTATAAAGGTCGATTCCCATATGCGCGACACTCAGCTACGCGACGTCGTGCGACATCGCCTGTCAAATAATGATTATATTGTTTTAAATGGGCACGTCGCATGGCTGTCACACAGCCACATTGAGAACGTGCTCATTTAAAACAATGTAATCATTATTTGACAGGCGAGGTCGCGTATATAAAGTTTAGGAATTTTAGTCTGTGCTATCTGCAAAAAAGCTTAGTTGTGCCAAATCAAACATTTCACCCAGCTTGTGATCAAAGTTTCTGTCTGTGGGGTATTCCAATAATATACCAGCTAATAATCTATTAATCAGGATGGCAAAGGGGAAATTTGGCAAATATATTCTTCTTCTTGAGGGCTGCTATAGTTAACATGGTCTTAAGTGGACCTGGATCTCCTCCTTCTGCCTACATTTGTGAGTGGTGTCTTGATCTTAGACACAAGTATAGAGAGTCCTTACAGTTTTTAATGTTGGTGGCGAGCCGCTATTAGGGGAGGTTTCGTGACAGATTACAGTGCTGGCTTTGCCAGAGCCATGCACAGGAGGGCGGTGGCCTTTTTTGCACACTTTTGCCCTAGGATTTGAACCTGGGACTTATGGTTTAGTAATCTGACCACAACCACAAAAATGATATATTGGGTTGGCTAATAAGACCAGTTTTGATGAATATCTAATATTCCTAACAAAATTTATTTATATTAATTTATTTATTAAATGAATTTGATGCCAAACTTGAAATATAACATTAGCCTTGTAGAGCGGGAAAACTACAATAGTTTAAAGTGTGTATACATTTTTTTGAAGCACCCTGTATTTTAACATTTTGACATGAAAAATCGCGGTTTTAGCAAAATCGTGATACCTTGTGAACAAGGTAATATATTCGATTTTTGTTTCTAGTTTCGGGAAAACAATAAAATTAGCTTTAAATCGAGGTATTAGCTGTAACAATTAGTAGGGTATTAAGTTACCAAATAAGCCAACTATGTAACTTTAACCTTTTTGTAATATTTTAGCAAAATCTGTAAAACGTTTAACGTAAAATGTTTGCATAAATCAGTTAAGATTTTATTATTATATTATTTTATTAATATATTGGTTGAGTATTAAGCTAATTATGTAGCTGTAACCTTTTTGCAAAATGACTTGCGTAAATTTGCATAAATTAGTTAAGAAATTATAGTTCCAATTCCAAAAACTTACATTGAAATTATTAGCAATTGTAAAATGTAATAGTAAAATGACGATGATTTCTAACTTGACGCCAATACCAATTCGCAAAAATATCGCAAAATATAGGTGCTTCTGTTAAAATTTTATTATTTAGTGAATTAAACTTATTTCAAGCGATAGTTCTGCAAACTAATACGAACTTTGGGAAAAACTTACTAGTTTCTCAGAAAGTCCGAAAAACAAATCGCCAAGAAACTCTTCCCGACTGGTTTTCACCGTTTTTACACGAAACAAAAACAAAGACAATGAAAGAACAATGCAATAATTAATCACATTAGATGCTTCCCCATTGGTAGATGGGGATGGGTGACTCATCATCTTACTACTTGTTTTAGTAAAATCGCGGAAACTTTGAAACGGGGTAATATTTTAAAACTAAATTATATGAAAACAAAAATAATTTTTTAAAACCCTTTCTCTGTGCTCAATATTCTGAACATTACATTATAGCCCGTGCGGAATACTTTTATAACTTTGTATTATTTGCAAATAATGAGAAATTTTCAAAAACCAAAATCTCTATTAGAAGCAAATTTGTTTTTTTTTGTTGATTTGGGTGGACAAACGAAATTGTTTTGTTTTATGTCAAAATTGGACGAAAATGTGAAAATAATTTGTAAATATTGCCAAATTTTCAAAAACCAAAATCTCAATTTGAAGCAAATTTTTTTTTTTTTTTATTTAAGTGGACAAACATTGCGAAATTCTTTTGTTTTATGTCAAAATTGAACAAAAATGTCAAAATAATTCGAAAATATTGGCCAAATTTTCATAAACCAAAATTTTAATTCGAAGCAAATTTTGTTTTTTTGTTGATTTGAGTGGAGAAACTTTGCAAAATTCTTTTGTTTTATGTCAAAATTGGACGAAAACGTCAAAATAATTTACAAATATTGGCCACATTTTCAAAAACCAAAACAAAACCTCTATTCGAAACAAATTTTGTTTTTTTGTTGATTTAAGTGGACAAACTTTCCAAAATTCTTTTGTTTTATGTCAAAATTGGGCGGAAATCTCAGAATAATTTGCAACTATTGTCAAATTTTCAAAAACCAAAACCTCTATTCGAAATAAATTTTGTTTCTTTTGTTGATTTGAGTGAACAAACTTTGCGAATTTTTTTTTTCTGTAAAAATTGGACGAAAACGTCATAATTATTTGCAAATATTAGCCAAATTATCAAAAACCAAAACCTATATTCGAAACAAATTTTGTTTTATTATTGATTTGAGTGGACAAACTTTGCGAATTTCTTTTGTTTTATTTCAAAATTGGTCGAAAACGTCCAAATTATTTGCAAATATTGGCCAAATTTTCAAACACCAAAACCTCTTTTCGAAACAAATTTTGTTTTTTTGTTGATTTGAGTGGACAAACTTTGCGAAATTCTTTTGTTTTATGTCAAAATTGGACGAAAATGTCAAAATAATTTGCAAATATTGCCAAATTTTTAAAAATCTAAATCTCTATTCGACGCAAATTTGGTTTTAGACCAGTTGAGTTGAATGGACAAACTTTGCGAATTTTTTTGTTTTATGTCAAAATTGGACGAAAACGTGAAAATAATTTGCAAATTTTACCAAATTTTCAAGAACCAAAAACTTTATTTGAAGCAAATTGTGTTTTTTTTTTTGTTGATTTGAGTGGACAAACTTTGCAAAATTCTTTTGTTTTTTGTCAAAATTGAACGAAAACGACAAAATAATTTCTAGTCCTAGTCTTCTATGTCCTAGTCTTGTCTGCCCTAGTCTTGTCTGTCCTAGTCTTGTCTGTCTTAGTCTTGTCTGTCCTAGTCTTGTATGTCCTAGTCTTATTAATCCTAGTCCTGTCTGTCATAATCTTGTGCCCTACTCTTGTCTGTCCTAGTCTTGCATATCCCAGGCTTGTCTGTTCTAGTCTTGTATATCCCAGTCTTGTCTGTCCTAGTCTTGTCTGTCCTAGTCTTGTCTGTATAGTCTTGTCCATCTAGTCTTGTCCATCTAGTCTTGTCTGTCTTTAGAGTAGTGATCGATAAAAGGCTATCTATCCTTCATAAAACGACAAAATAATTTCTAGTCCTAGTCTTCTATGTCCTAGTCTTGTCTGCCCTAGTCTTGTCTGCCCTAGTCTTGTCTGTCCTAGTCTTGTCTGTCTTAGTCTTGGCTGTCCTAGTCTTGTATGTCCTAGTCTTATTAGTCCTAGTCTTGTCTGTCATAATCTTGTATGTCCTACTCTTGTCTGTCCTAGTCTTGTATGTCCTAGTCTTGTCTGTTCTAGTCTTGTATATCCCAGTCTTGTCTGTCCTAGTCATGCTGTCCTAGTCTTGTCTGTACAGTCTTGTCCATCTAGTCTTGTCCGTCTTTAGAGTAGTGATCGATAAAAGGCTATCTATCCTTCATAAAACGACAAAATAATTTCTAGCCCTAGTCTTCTATGTCCTAGTCTCGTCTGCCCTTGTCTTGTCTGCCCTAGTCTTGTCTGTCCTAGTCTTGTCTGTCTTAGTCTTGGCTGTCCTAGTCTTGTATGTCCTAGTCTTATTAGTCCTAGTCTTGTCTGTCATAATCTTGTATGTCCTACTCTTGTCTGTCCTAGTCTTGTATATCCCAGTGTTGTCTGTCCTAGTCTTGTCTGTCCTAGTCTTGTCTGTCCTAGTCTTGTCTGTTCTAGTCTTGTCTGTATAGTCTTGTCCATCTAGTCTTGTCCGTCTTTAGAGTAGTGATCGATAAAAGGCTATCTGTCCTTCATAAAACGACAAAATAATTTCTAGTCCTAGTCTTCTATGTCCTAGTCTTGTCTGCCCTTGTCTTGTCTGCCCTAGTCTTGTCTGTCCTAGTCTTGTCTATCTTAGTCTTGTCTGTCCTAGTCTTGCATGTCCTAGACTTATTTGTCCTAGTCTTGTCTGTCATAATCTTGTATGTCCTACTTTTGTCTCTCCTAGTCTTGTATGTCCCAGTTTTGTCTGTTCTATTTACTAATCTCTTGGTTATGTTTTAAAAGCCACAATGAATTCATGAGGTCAGTAGACTGCTATATCAGTCCATAGCATCTGGCCGCCAAATCAATTGGACTACTGCTATAAAATTCCATAGCAGCGAAAGGGTTAAAATCATTAAAATAAATTACGAGGAATAAAATTAATATTTATTCTCTATATAGTCTTCTATGTCCTAGTCTTGTCTGCCCTAGTCTTGTCTGTCCTAGTCTTGTCTTTCTTAGTCTTGTCGGTCCTAGTCTTATATGTGCTAGTCTTATTTGTCCTAGTCTTGTCTGTCATAATCTTGTATGTCCTACTCTTGTCTGTCCTAGTCTTATATATCCCAGTCTTGTCTGTCCGAGTCTTGTCTGTCCTAGTCTTATCTGTTCTAGTCTTGTCCATCTAGTCTTGTCCGTCTTTAGAGTAGTGATCGATAAAAGGCTATCTATCCTTCATAAAACGACAAAATAATTTCTAGTCCTAGTCTTCTATGTCCTAGTCTTGTCTGCCCTTGTCTTGTCTGCCCTAGTCTTGTCTGTCCTATTCTTGTCTGTCTTATTCTTGTCTGTCCTAGTCTTGTATGTCCTTGTCTTATTTGTCCTAGTCTTGTCTGTCATAATCTTGTATGTCCTACTCTTGTCTGTCCTAGTCTTGTATGTCCCAGTTTTGTCTGTTCTAGTGTTGTATATCCCAGTCTTGTCTGTCCTAGTCTTGTCTGTCTTAGTCTTGTCTCTCATAATCTTGAATGTCCTAATCTTGTCTGTCCTAGTCTTGTATGTCCTAGTCTTGTCTGTATAGTCTTGTCCGTCTAGTCTTGTCCGTGTTTAGAGTAGTGATAGGCTATTCTTCATGTGGCACATTACCGAAGCGGCAGGAAAGGCAATGAGAACACTAGAGAACATTCGGATAGTTTACAATTATTTTTTGTGATTTTTTTTTGTGATTTATTAATCTCTTTGTTATGTTTAAAAAGCCACAATGAATTCATGAAGTCAGTAAACTGCTATAGCAGTCCATAGCATCTGGCCGCCAAATCAATTGGACTACTGCTATAAAAGTCCGTAGCAGCGAAAGGGGTAAAATCATTAAAATAAATTACGAGGAATAAAATTAATATTTATTGTAACATATATATGAAACAGGAAGCTAAGGACCTCGAGGTCCTTTTGCCAATGAAATTACGATTTATTGTATAAATAATCAATTAATAACAAAACTATTGTGAAATAAATTAGATAAATAAAAACTAACTTACGGCGTATAACTCTCGATACTACACCTCACACATCAGCTGTTACTCAGATACTAATTATATTCAAGCGAACGAAGTCAGTCCAGTTAGCCACCCTCGAACTTGCGAGTAAAATTTGAGTTTAATTTAATAGGAATGTATGTATTGTATTTTTATTGCAAATAAATAAAATAAGAAACAGCCCATGAGATTTTATCATGATTAAAATAAACCAAAATTTCCAGAAGCAATATCGAGTAATATTTTTATATTAAGAGCTAGTACTAGTAAATAGTAATTTTTATAATAGTAGAAACTAATCAATACTACATTAATTATTATTATTAATGATAATAATAATAGCCCCTTTCCTCCTAGCATTTACATGCCTTAAGGGGGATAGCTAAGTAAGGGTAGCTATTTTTTAGTCTCGGCTTATGTTATTGCTTTATCCATTAATTATTACGTCTGGTTATTATTTGAACAGAACTACATTTCTGGAAGCTATTTATTAAATAAAATGTGTTATTATTTAGTTATATATTTTATTATTAAATAAATATTTGGCCGCCAAATTTTGAAATGAATCTTTAAATGTTATATTTCATTATAAGTACAGTGAGCATTATTTTTAGACAAAAAGGTTTTTTCTACTGATATATGTGTAAATGGCAATTTTTCCACGGCTTACCCTACCTGAAAGTGACACTTTTTCATTCTAGAGATGATCTAGATCTAAATCTAAAGATGAAAATGAGCATTTTAAATTTATGATTTTCTCGATTAAAACACTAAACTAACCAAATTTACACGGAATTTCTTATTAACTACTTCAATTTCAATGGAATATTTTATGTACAAACCTAAAACGAGCCTGAAACTATTTATAAAACCGAAATAAAATTAGGACATTTGACTTGAAAAGAAAGAAGAAAATCACCTATGAGAAGCAACAATATGAATATGTTACCATGGAAACGACCAAACCAAAATTAAATTTGTATGGACAGTTCCGACAGTGCACTTCGAATTGAATTTATTCAAATCGAGTTATGGATTCTGCAACCGAAATAAGTCAACCAGGCACATCGCCGGGCATTATAGAAGCGGCAAACTCCGCTTCTAATAATATCTTACCAGAAAAGTTCCGAGAAAGGTATGAATTTGTATATAAGAAGTTTATGGATTGGAGAAATGACAACCAGATACGCAAATTTTCGGAAAACCTTCATCTGGCTCATATTGGCTATTTTCACACAATATCAGTCGAAAAAATTGCATTTAGTACTCGAGATGAAAGCGTTTTTATGGTGAGGTGTGATTGCTAACTCGCTGGCGCTCGAAAGCAAACTCTCACCTCACCAAAAAACGCCATTTCCAGGTTATAAAATTAATGTTGAACACAACTTTTATTAGATTCGAAATGACGTATAAAGGCAACTAAATTGCCTTCGAATTGAGATATTAGCAGTAAGAATCAGTTGTGTATTATGCTCAATATGTGGATTAGAGAATTAGTAAACAAGCCATTACAAGGTTTTAGTAAAATTGCGATAACTTTGAAACGAGGTAATATTTTCAACTTCTATTTTCAGTTTGGGAAAACAACAAAATTGCCTGTAATTTGAGTTGTCGGTTAGCGCAATCGGCGGGGTATTAAGCTAATTATATAATTTGCTAATAATTTGCCATCTGTCATTGCCTCTACTGCGGACCTTACTTCTTCTGCTATAATATCTGATCCTGTTTTTCCATTAACTTCAGGTAGTTCTGGTCTATCATCGTGAAAAAGTTTTCTATATAGTTCTTCCAAGCAAGTATTCATTCATTTTTGTTGATGTTGATGATTAGTTTAGTTTACCATCACTACCTATTAATGTAGACGAAGGTCTTGTACAGAAGTTCCCAGTCATTTCTTTTACTTTCTTATGAAAATTGAAGCTGTCATATTTACTTTGTAAAGTTTTAAGCTCTGAGCATCTTTGTTTCAGTTTTTCTTGTTTTGCTTTTTTGACTTTTCTCTTGATAATTTTGTTCAATCTTATGTATTCGTCTGGGTTTGCTTTGCAGCTTCTTCTTTGATCCATTATTTGTAAAATTTCCCTTTTGATGCCTTTGATTCTTTCACATAAATTATTGATCATTTCTCCTACAGAACGCATAACCAACTTAAAATGGAACTGGGCAGGGCATCTAGCAAGAGCCACTGATGAAGGTGGACAAAGAAAATATTGATATGGAGACTCTGGGAGTCCAAAAGAAGCAGAAGCCAACCTCCTGAAAGATGGTTTGACGATATTAGACGTGTAGCCGGAAATTGGATCAACTTCTATTCCATTCAACACAGAATAGACGGAAGTGGAAGAACGAAATGGATACCTATGTCACCTATGTCCAGCAGTGGACTCAGATGGGTTGAATGATGATGATGATATGCGGGTTAACTTCACGGGATAATTTTGGAAACTAATTCGATTTTTTTGGAAAGTTTTACTTCTAAAACATTTTTCTCTTGCAAACAAAATATTTACCAATGCAAAACAGAAGCAAATAAAGTTTGTTTTTCAATGACATCAACAACTACGCAACCTGGGTGGTATTAAAGTAGCCTAACATGTGATAAGTTCCCACATTTTAAAAACCTAATTTTCATAAATCAAGAAAAGAATTAAGAAAAACTACTAATTCACTCATGACTTACAAAATAAATAAATACAATTACAAGTGGAATTCGTTTGCCTGCACTTTAATGCAATGAGAGACCGTGAGACCCATGTGTTGCTAAAAACTATAACCTGATAAATATTGATATTGAAAATTCACATAGTGATTTATCCCAATGTTATATTTCATAAATCAGTTGCAATTCTAAAAATTGTTAGCTATATGTTTAGCGAAAATATCATGTCAATTGTTTCTAATTTGCAAAAATATTGGAAAAATTAGGTGCTCCTGTTAGTATTGTATTAACCAGTGTGAATTAAACCTAATTCTAACAATACTTTTGCAAACTCATTTAATATTTTAGGTAACACTTACATGTTGCACTTGAAGATAAGTTTACACATCGTTGGACATTTTTACAAAAACAAAACACGTTCGAATATGTAACATGAAAATGACGTAGTAATGCGCCATCTAGTTGACTTTAGAGTGACAATATACCGCATAAATTTACTAATTTTAAATAAATTCGTAGTGTAACATTGTGAGAATAAACTATGTGAATCTTCAATAATAAAAGTAGTATTTTTTTAATTCCTATTCGTTAAACTAGACCAAATTCGTATACATTAATATGTCACTGTTATGCTTTCGATACGGTGTTTAGTCGTGCGTTATTATGTCATAGAACCATATAGACAGACATAGTTGCAAATCGGTTTCTAATTCGCATTGAACCAGACATTGAACTGTACATATTCGTTTTGAAACAAACGCCAAACTACATTTTGTAAAGTAGAAGTCACACTTTTCGGCCAGTCCGTACTTTTGCTTGTTCGTTCCACTTATATTTACACTTTATTTGTCTCTGATAATGACATCAATTTTTGGCAATTAACTACTGTTTGCTTTGTTGACGTCTGATTTCATAGCGATTTGTACTTGTTTCTTAATTCGACAAGAAAAATGTTAAAATGAATTTTTTTTTAAATAATGTCTACTCTAAACCAAAATGACACACCGTGACTTACGTAAATACTTTCTGATTGGTATTCAGTGTCACGTGACAAAATACTTTAGTCAATTTTATTTTGTAAAAATATTAAACTCTTATTTTTTTTTACGAAATAATTTTGTTTTTTGTGTTCTCTAAGTCATGATTAGTCATTCATTCGATTTATTCTTAGTGGACACTATATACCTTATTATGTAATCGTAGTCCTGACATCTACTGGTTGACTACATCTGCAGTAATACAGAGAACTGTTGGAATTAAATAGGCACCTACACTAGACATATGACACTGATAGATAATCTCCTCTCAAAGCCCTTGTCGTATAACTCGACCCAATTCACCTTGGCAGCAAAATGTAAGTGAATATTACCTGAATGATTTCGTCGGTTTTCTAACAGAACTCCGCACTTGCAGTGATCCAGACCGGCAAAAATGGCCCTTCACTCATCAACAATAATGAATTCCGTAACGAAAATGATCACGCGAAGGAGTTTTTCCACGTCGAAGGCAGCTTTGGCCCAGCAGATGACCGTCCGGGATGCCCTAAACTCGGCAATAGATGAGGAAATGACCAAGGACGAGAGGGTTTTTGTCATCGGGGAGGAAGTAGCTCAATTTGATGGTGCATACAAAGTCACAAGAGGCTTGTGGAAGAAGTACGGAGACAAAAGAGTCATCGACACGCCAATCACAGAGATGGGCTTCGCTGGCATTGCAACTGGAGCCGCCTTTGGAGGCTTACGACCCATTTGTGAGTTCATGACTTTCAACTTCGCCATGCAAGCTATCGACCAAATAATCAACTCTGCTGCCAAAACCTTTTACATGTCGGCTGGAAAGTTTAATGTTCCCATTGTGTTCAGAGGGGCGAACGGCGCTGCTGCTGGTGTTGCTGCTCAACATTCTCAATGCTTTGCTGCCTGGTACAGTCACATCCCTGGTCTTAAAGTCCTTTCGCCTTACAACTCCGAAGATGCCAAAGGTCTATTAAAATCTGCCATTCGTGATCCCGATCCAGTTGTTGTCCTAGAGAATGAAATTCTGTACGGTATGCAGTTTCCCATGTCGGATGAAGCCATGTCTAAGGACTTCCTATTACCCATCGGAAAAGCGAAAATTGAAAGACCAGGTAAATTACAATTCTTCATTTAAATAGTACTGATTCAAATAGTTTAAAGATCAAGATTAAAACTAGACCAGACTAGATGGATAAAACTAGACAGACAAAATTATACATACAAGATTAGAGGGACAAGGTTAGACTGATATGACTAAAGTGACAAGAGGAGACAGAAAAGCCTAGTAAGATAAGAATATATAGACATGTTGAGGCAGGCAAGTCTAGACAGACAAGACAAGACTAGACAGACAAGACGAGACTAGACAGACAAGACTAGACAAACAAGACTAGACCGACAAGACAAGATTATACAGACAAGACAAGACTAGACAGACAAAACAAGACTAGGCAGACAAGACAAGACTAGACAGACTAGACAGACTTGACAGACAAGACAAGACTAGACAGACAAGACAAGACTAGACAGACAAGACAAGACTAGACAGACAAAACAAGACTAGACAGACAAGACTAGACAGACAAGACTAGACAGACAAGACTAGACAGACAAGACTAGACAGACAAGACTAGACAGACAAGACTAGACAGACAAGACTAGACAGACAAGACTAGACAGACAAGACTAGACAGAAAAGACTAGACAGACAAGACAAGACTAGACAGACAAGGCAAGACTAAACAGACAAGACAAGACTAGACAAACAAGACTAGACAGACAAGACAAGATTATACAGACAAGACAAGACTAGACAGACAAAACAAGACTAGACAGACAAGACTAGACAGACAAGACAAGACTAGACAGACAAGACAAGACTAGACAAACAAGACAAGACTAGATAGACAAGACAAGATTATACAGACAAGACAAGACTAGACAGACAAGACAAGACTAGGCAGACAAGACAAGACTAGACTAGACAGACAAGACAAGACTAGACAGACAAGAAAAGACTAGACAGACAAGACAAGACTAGACAAACAAGATTAGACAGACAAGACAAGATTATACAGACAAGACAAGACTAGACAGACAAAACAAGACTAGACAGACAAGACTAGACAGACAAGACAAGACTAGACAGACAAGACAAGACTAGACAAACAAGACTAGGCAGACAAGACAAGACTATACATACAAGACTAGACAGACAAAACAAGACTAGACAGACAAGACAAGACTAGACAGACAAGACAAGACTAGACAAACAAGACTAGACAGACATGACAAGACTAGACAGACAAGACAAGACTAGACAGACAAAACAAGACTAGACAGACAATACAAGACTAGACAGACAAGACAAGACTAGACAGACAAGACAAGACTAGACAGACAAGACAAGACTAGACAGACAAGACAAGACTAGACAAACAAGACTAGACAGACAAGACAAGACTATATATTCAAGACTAGACAGACAAAACAAAACTAGACGGACAAGACAAGACTAGACAGACAAGACAAGACTAGACAAACAAGACAAGACTAGACAGACATGACAAGACTAGACAGACAAGACAAGACTAGACAGACAAAACAAGACTAGACAGACAATACAAGACTAGACAGACAAGACAAGACTAGACAGACAAGACTAGACAGACAAGAATTAACAGACAAGACTAGACAGACAGGACTAGACAGGCAAGGTTAGACAGAGAAGACTTTTTTTTTAATTGATATATTTTTTTATTAAAAAATTTCAAATGCAAATAAATTTTTAACACGCATTGAATAAATGAAACAGTGAAACAAACAAACAAAACAAACAGTGAATAAATAAACAATAGACAAAGTCCACAAAAAGAGACAAAAATGTTTGCAAAAACCCTTCGCCAAAATTCCCTAAAAGCCGCTTTCTTCTTCTTCGAAACTCACGCCTTCTTCGTTATTGTCCGCCCCCACCTCCTCATAGTCCTTCTCAAAGGCTGCTAGATCCTCTCTCCCCTCAGAGAACTCCCCCTCACCCACATACGAATACACAAAGACCCTCTTAGAATACGCTTACGCAGATGCTTGGTGTAGACTAGTTTAACTTGATGAACTTGTAGTTCAGTTTACTCCAAGCGTCTGCGATCGCCGCCGTGTTGGACAACATGCAGGCGGCCCTTTGAACCTTGGACAGATCTTCACCTGGGGCGACGGTGGGGGCTTGGTAATTGAAGCCAACTTTGAACCCTGTGGGACACCAGTCGACGAATTGGATGTTCTTCCTGGTCTTTATCTTAGCAATTGCTGCATTTACGTATGTTGACGTCCCACAGGGTTCAAGATTGGCATCAATTACCAAGCCCCCCACGGTCGTCCTAGGTTCAATCGCCTCGATATAACTTGCAGCAGGCCATGTATTTACCCCGCCTTGGATCGCATTTCACCATCTGGTTGTTTGGCTCAAAGCAGGCGTTGGTGATCTCGCCGACTAAGATTTGCTCATGTTAAGCTTTGGCCGCTGAAATAATCGGACCGTAAGTGACTAGAGGGAAGTGAATACTTGGGTACGGAACTAGATTGGTCTGGAACTCGGTCAAGTCCACATTAATCGTAGCATCGAATCCGAGACAATCTGTGCAATAAGCCTTATTCAAATTGGTATAACCATGCCGAGGAATGTATAAATTCTTCATACAAATATCATAGATTGCCGGAAAATTGCCGAGGCAATCTACGATATTTGTGTGAAGAATTTAGACCATACACACGCAATCGTATGGTCTAAATTCTGACCATTTTTTAATTTAGACCATACACACTTAACGCACACGGTGGTGTGCGTTGTTAGAATTGAGTTGTAGGGCTCAACTACCGCCGTCGAAACCGCCGGCGCCGGATAAACAGCGAAGTCCAGCTTGCTCTTCTTGCCGTAATCCACCGACAGCCTCGGTGGATTACGGCACAAACATTGCACGGTGGTGCGGCACAAACCTGCTCACTCCCAAAGTAAATCTAACAATATGCAGTAAAGCCACTGACAAACTAGGCATACACTTATACAACAAGATACCCCGTAGGCTACGAGAAGTAACCTCCTTTAAGGCTTTTAGAGCGAAACTCAAAGCTACACTTATTCGGCAGGCATGCTACAGCATCGATGAATTCATAAAACATAATTTCGAATAATAGAGATTCGCATCAAGTGAATTTAAATAACTCCTCTAATATAAATTATTTTTCACAATTAGATTCCAATTCGAGCGGTTGATCGGAGCTGACGTGTTTTGTGAAGGTTTTGCGGATTGAGTTTTTTTATTGTGACGCGTGTTTTTACGACGCGCGATAAGGAAAAAAAAGAAAAGGAAAAAATGAAAAAAAGTGAGAGTGAAAGCGACCGAGACGAAGATTATAAAAGAGAAAGAGAAGAGGGAAGAGAGTCAGAAGAAAGATTGAACCCCTTTCTATAAAGTAAGAAACTGGAAAGATCACCGGCTAAAAAGGAAATGGGTGAGAAAATTAAGATGCTGAAAAAAATTAGAGATTGGAGATAAAGGAAGAGAATCGGAAGATGAGTCGGGAAATGGAACATTTGAAAAATATGATGCGTGAAATAGAAGAAAAATGGGAAAGAGAAAAGATGGAACTAAATGAAAAAATGAAAAGACTGGAGGAGAAAATAATGAGAAAAAAGAATATTGTAGTAACGGGACTGGACGAAGGGGAATGTGAGAACGAGAAGAATCTGGAAGAATGGATAAAGGCAGAATAAGAGGTAGAAGTGACGGTGAAAGAGATGTATAAAGTAAGTGGAGGAAAAATGTTGGTGGCGGAACTTGGGAGTTTGGGGTGAAAAGCTCAGAGTTATGGAAAATAAGAGGAAACTAAGAGAAAAAAGGGAAAAGAGAGTATACATAGAAGACGATCTGACGAAGAAGGAAAGAGACATACAGAAGGAATTAAGAGCGCTAGCCAAAGAAGAGCGACAAAAAGGACGGTGGGTGAAAGTCGGTTATAAAAAGATATGGATAGACGGAAAACGCTTTAAGTAGGATGATGAAAAGGGGGAGTTAAATACTACAAATTTTGTTAATGAGAGCACAAGGAAAAGACGACAGGACAGAAAGGGAATACGAACATGGAGAGGAATAAGGAAGAAAAGGAGCAATTAAGAATAGTATACTGGAAGACAGCAGGGATAAAAAACAAAGAATGAGTTTTGGGAATATTTGGGAAAATTTGACGTAGTGGGAATGGTAGAAACGTGGGTGGAAGATAAGGGGTGGGAAAAATTGGAAAAAATAATGCCGAAAGAGTTTAAGTGGAAGTGTCAATTTGCCGAGAGGGTAAGCAGGAAAGGGAGAGCTAAAGGGAGGATAATAATGGGAGTGAAAAAGGGTTTGGAAGAAGATAACAGAACCGAAGCAAAAGAAGAAAGAGGGATTATGGAAAGAACAGGGAAAAGTAGACAGAGGATAATGGAGAATTATAACAATATACAGCAGGAGTATGAAAGAAACGAAGAGAATGATAGAAGAGCGAGTAAAACAGCAAGACATGGGAACTCTGGTGATTGGGGGGGATTTTAACGCTAGAATTGGGGAAAAAGGAATACGAATAGAAGAACAACAAACAACAATAGAAAGAAGACCAACAAGAGATGCAACAGAAAACGCCGAAGGGAGACTACTGATTAGTCTAGTAGAAGAAAGAGGGTGGGACATGCTTAATGGAAACAGCATAGGAGATGAGAAAGGGGAGTACACATATATCGGACCAAGAGGGGAGACAGTTATTGACTATGTTATGGTGAATGAAGAAGCATGGGATGAAATAGAAGAATTCAAGGTGGGAGAAAGAGTCGAGTCAGATCATATGCCATTGGAAGTGAAGACAAAAGGAAGAGAGAAATGTAGAAGAAGTGAGAAGGATGTTAGAACAAAAATTGTGAAGAATATCTGCATGGAAGAAGGAATAAAAAATTATAGAACAAGACTTAGCGAGGCAAGATATGAATAGGAAGGGATAAACGAAAAAGTAAAAGAACTGGGTGATCACTTAAAAAATGCAACAGAAAAAAAAGTGATAGAGACAAGAGTGAAGGTGGGGTCTTGGAAAAATGAGTGGTGGGATAAAGAATGCAGGGAAGGGAAGCAAGCAGTAAGAAAGAAATTAAGAAATTGGAAAAGAGGAAAGGCAAGTAAGGAAGAGTACAAGAGAGCACGCAAGAGGTACAAATTAGTATACAAAGAGAGGAAGCAAAAGAAACAGATGGAAGAAGAACTAAAGATGAAAGGCATAAAGACGGAAGAAGAGGTATGGAAATACATAAATAGGGAAACAAAGAAAAAAGTAGAAAGAGTGAGTAATAGAATTACTATGGAGGAATGGAGAAAGTACTTCAGTGAGCTGCTGGGTGGTGATGAAATCAGACAAGAAAAGAAAAAGAGTCAACACAGAGTGGGAGAAATAGAAGAGATAACAAGAGAAGAATTAGAACAACTGAGTAAACTGAAACAGAAAAAGGCACCAGGGAGGGACGGTATACAGAATGAATCGTGGATATATCGAACGGAAAGGGAAGCTGACAGGTTGTTACAGATATTGAATGGAGTGTGGAAGGGAGAGGGCTTCCCACAGGAGTGGAAAGAGGGGATAATATGCCCCATATATAAGAAAGGAGAAAGGGAAACAGCAAGTAATTATAGGGGAATCACCATGCTCAATACGGCATATAAGATATATGCAATGATTGTGGAAGAGAGATTGACGAAGGAAATGAAGGAGCGGCGTGTGATACCAGACGGGCAGGCGGGATTTAGGAAAGGGAGTGGGACCATGGATAATGTATACATCTTGAATCACATAGTAGGGAATGAGATAAAAAAGAGGGGTGGCAAGATGTATGCATTATTTGTGGACCTGAAGGCGGCCTGTGATAATGTGGCAAGAGAGGCACTGTGGGAATGCCTGAGAAACGAAAGGATAAAGGAGCATCTGGTATCAAAATTAGAAGAGAAGAGAAGAGAAAATGAGAAGAGTTGGTGAAAGGGTGAGCGAAGGTTTTAATACTCGTAAGGGATTGAGACAAGGCTGCCCACTAAGCCCCAGCCTGTTTGCAGCGTTTATTGGAGATATAGAGGAGATGTCCAGCAAGGCGCAGACGGGTGGCGTTGTGGTGGGCAAAAAGTGTGGTGGGCAAAAAGTGTGTTCCCTAGCCTACGCGGACGATTTGGTGGTGCTAGCAAGAGATGAGAAAGGGATGAAAGAGATAATAAGAAACATGGAGAAATATATGAGGAGGAAAAAGCTGACAGTAAATGGGGAGAAGTCCAAGATGATGGTGTTTAGAAAAGGGGGTGGCAGGAGAAGAGTAATTGAGTGGAGATGGGAGAAGGAGAAAATTGAAGAAGTAAAAGAATTTAAATACCTAGGGTACGTGTTTAATGATAGAAATACAGAAACAGCACATGTGAGAGAGCTAGTAAAGAAAGCTTATAAAATACTAGGAGCGGTATGGGGAATAGGAGAGAGAAAATTTGGACACGACTATAGAAGGAGAGTGATGATGTTTGATAGCCTGGTGCAAAGTGTAATGATGTATGTAGCAGAAATATGGGTATGGAGAGAGCAAGAAGGCCTGGAAAGAGTCCTGGAAAGAAAAATATTTGAAATGGGTGCTAGGAGTAGGTAGAGAGACTCCGGGGTATATAGTGATTGAGGAAACAAAGAGAGATGGAATAAGAATAGAAGCAGAAAAGAGAGCAATAAGTTTTGAGGAGAGAGTGATAGAGAGAGGAGAGTGCAGAATTCTGCAAGAGTGCCTCAAAGAAAAAGGAAAGAAATAGGAAAGGGGGTGTGGAAAGAGAGGAAGGCATATCTAGAAAGAAACGGGTATGCAGGAGCGGGGATAGAAAGAATGAGAGAGAGAGGCAGAGTAATGACAGAGGAATTAGTCCAGAGAGATAGAGATGTGCAAAGGCAAGAAAGGAGAGCAAGAATTAGGGGGTCTAGGTACAATGGGAAATATGAAAAAATAATAATGGAAGAACTGCCAAAGTATCTAGGAAGAGAGAGTAGAAAAGAGAGAGTGACAATGGCAAGATTCAGATGTGGAAATGAAGAGAGAGAGAATAAATTTTGGATGGAGGATAGGAACAGAGTATGCAGGATGTGTGGAGAAAACAAGGAAACAATAGAACACTTGTTGAACGAATGTACAGAATTGAGAGAAAGAGATGAGTGTAGAGAAGAGATTTTAAATGAGGATGGAAGAGGGATAGATTGGAAAAAGAAAGTTGAGGAGAAAAGAAGAGCAATATGTGGGGCGGGAAGCAGGTAATCGGTTTAGGGATAGGAATTTAGTGTCTTTCTTTTTTTTGTTTTTAGTTTGATTAGCATATATTTCTTTTTTTATTTTTTCTTTTTCTCTTTTTATTTTTATTTATACTATGTACTATATTAGTTTTATTTGTTTTTTAAAATTTTTTTTTTTATGTATTGGGTGATGTAAACATTTTGGAATCAATTTATAAACCTGTAAAGGGTAATAAATATACAAAATACTACTATAAATTATTTGTTTACATTATTATTTACTATTTTCTTATTTATTATCTTGTAACACATGTTCAATTTGTACATTAGTACATCATTGTATCAAATATTTGACTAGACAGACAAGACCCCACAGACAAGACTAGACAGACAAGACTAGATAGACAAGACTAGACAGACAAGACTAGACAGACAAGACTAGACAGACAAGACTAGACAGACAAGACTAGACAGACAAGACTAGACAGACAAGACTAGACAGACAAGACTAGACAGACAAGACTAGACAGACAAGACTAGACAGACAAGACTAGACAGACAAGACTAGACAGACAAGACTAGACAGACAAGACTAGACAGACAAGACTAGACAGACAAGACTAGACAGACAAGACTAGACAGACAAGACTAGACAGACAAGACTAGACAGACAAGACTAGACAGACAAGACTAGACAGACAAGACTAGACAGACAAGACTAGACAGACAAGACTAGACAGACAAGACTAGACAGACAAGACTAGACAGACAAGACTAGACAGACAAGACTAGACAGACAAGACTAGACAGACAAGACTAGACAGACAAGACTAGACAGACAAGACTAGACAGACAAGACTAGACAGACAAGACTAGACAGACAAGACTAGACAGACAAGACTAGACAGACAAGACTAGACAGACAAGACTAGACAGACAAGACTAGACAGACAAGACTAGACAGACAAGACTAGACAGACAAGACTAGACAGACAAGACTAGACAGACAAGACTAGACAGACAAGACTAGACAGACAAGACTAGACAGACAAGACTAGACAGACAAGACTAGACAGACAAGACTAGACAGACAAGACTAGACAGACAAGACTAGACAGACAAGACTAGACAGACAAGACTAGACAGACAAGACTAGACAGACAAGACTAGACAGACAAGACTAGACAGACAAGACTAGACAGACAAGACTAGACAGACAAGACTAGACAGACAAGACTAGACAGACAAGACTAGACAGACAAGACTAGACAGACAAGACTAGACAGACAAGACTAGACAGACAAGACTAGACAGACAAGACTAGACAGACAAGACTAGACAGACAAGACTAGACAGACAAGACTAGACAGACAAGACTAGACAGACAAGACTAGACAGACAAGACTAGACAGACAAGACTAGACAGACAAGACTAGACAGACAAGACTAGACAGACAAGACTAGACAGACAAGACTAGACAGACAAGACTAGACAGACAAGACTAGACAGACAAGACTAGACAGACAAGACTAGACAGACAAGACTAGACAGACAAGACTAGACAGACAAGACTAGACAGACAAGACTAGACAGACAAGACTAGACAGACAAGACTAGACAGACAAGACTAGACAGACAAGACTAGACAGACAAGACTAGACAGACAAGACTAGACAGACAAGACTAGACAGACAAGACTAGACAGACAAGACTAGACAGACAAGACTAGACAGACAAGACTAGACAGACAAGACTAGACAGACAAGACTAGACAGACAAGACTAGACAGACAAGACTAGACAGACAAGACTAGACAGACAAGACTAGACAGACAAGACTAGACAGACAAGACTAGACAGACAAGACTAGACAGACAAGACTAGACAGACAAGACTAGACAGACAAGACTAGACAGACAAGACTAGACAGACAAGACTAGACAGACAAGACTAGACAGACAAGACTAGACAGACAAGACTAGACAGACAAGACTAGACAGACAAGACTAGACAGACAAGACTAGACAGACAAGACTAGACAGACAAGACTAGACAGACAAGACTAGACAGACAAGACTAGACAGACAAGACTAGACAGACAAGACTAGACAGACAAGACTAGACAGACAAGACTAGACAGACAAGACTAGACAGACAAGACTAGACAGACAAGACTAGACAGACAAGACTAGACAGACAAGACTAGACAGACAAGACTAGACAGACAAGACTAGACAGACAAGACTAGACAGACAAGACTAGACAGACAAGACTAGACAGACAAGACTAGACAGACAAGACTAGACAGACAAGACTAGACAGACAAGACTAGACAGACAAGACTAGACAGACAAGACTAGACAGACAAGACTAGACAGACAAGACTAGACAGACAAGACTAGACAGACAAGACTAGACAGACAAGACTAGACAGACAAGACTAGACAGACAAGACTAGACAGACAAGACTAGACAGACAAGACTAGACAGACAAGACTAGACAGACAAGACTAGACAGACAAGACTAGACAGACAAGACTAGACAGACAAGACTAGACAGACAAGACTAGACAGACAAGACTAGACAGACAAGACTAGACAGACAAGACTAGACAGACAAGACTAGACAGACAAGACTAGACAGACAAGACTAGACAGACAAGACTAGACAGACAAGACTAGACAGACAAGACTAGACAGACAAGACTAGACAGACAAGACTAGACAGACAAGACTAGACAGACAAGACTAGACAGACAAGACTAGACAGACAAGACTAGACAGACAAGACTAGACAGACAAGACTAGACAGACAAGACTAGACAGACAAGACTAGACAGACAAGACTAGACAGACAAGACTAGACAGACAAGACTAGACAGACAAGACTAGACAGACAAGACTAGACAGACAAGACTAGACAGACAAGACTAGACAGACAAGACTAGACAGACAAGACTAGACAGACAAGACTAGACAGACAAGACTAGACAGACAAGACTAGACAGACAAGACTAGACAGACAAGACTAGACAGACAAGACTAGACAGACAAGACTAGACAGACAAGACTAGACAGACAAGACTAGACAGACAAGACTAGACAGACAAGACTAGACAGACAAGACTAGACAGACAAGACTAGACAGACAAGACTAGACAGACAAGACTAGACAGACAAGACTAGACAGACAAGACTAGACAGACAAGACTAGACAGACAAGACTAGACAGACAAGACTAGACAGACAAGACTAGACAGACAAGACTAGACAGACAAGACTAGACAGACAAGACTAGACAGACAAGACTAGACAGACAAGACTAGACAGACAAGACTAGACAGACAAGACTAGACAGACAAGACTAGACAGACAAGACTAGACAGACAAGACTAGACAGACAAGACTAGACAGACAAGACTAGACAGACAAGACTAGACAGACAAGACTAGACAGACAAGACTAGACAGACAACACTAGACAGACAAGACTAGACAGACAAGACTAGACAGACAAGACTAGACAGACAAGACTAGACAGACAAGACTAGACAGACTAGACTAGACTAGACTAGACAGACAAGACTAGACAGACAAGACTAGACAGACTAGACTAGACAGACAAGACTAGACAGACAAGACTAGACAGACAAGACTAGACAGACAAGACTAGACAGACAAGACTAGACAGACAAGACTAGACAGACAAGACTAGGCAGACAAGACTAGACAGACAAAACTAGACAGACAAGACTAGACAGACTTGGCAGACAAGACTAGACATACAAGATTAGACAGACAAGACTAGACAGACTAGACAGACAAGACTAGACAGACAAGACTAGACAGACAAGACTAGATAGACAAGACTAGACAGACAAGACTAGACAGACAATACTAAAGAGACAAGACTAGACAGACAACACTAGACAGACAAGACTAGACAAACAAGACTAGACAGACAAGACTAGACAGAGAAGACTAGAGAGACAAGACTAAATCCCCTATGCCACTTTGGCTTTTGTATGCGGCACCCCGATATCGCATATTTCGCGTTCATTCATGTTGAGCCGCCTGGACGGTTAGTGAATACCGCCCTAGTTGTTGCCTTTCCGACCGGGAATAGAACCGGGGTCTCCCGCTTGCCAGGCGGATCTGTTGTTAACTACACTACCGAGGACTAGACACACAAAACTGGTCAGATATGACTAAAGGGACACGAGTAGAGAGACACGGACAAAACAAAATGAGAAGAGACTGTTATGACAATGTTAGACAAGTGATTAGATGGACAAGATTAAAGAGAAAATATTAGATGGACAAGTTTTGCATAAATTTATGGTTTTTTAAATGTTTTGTTATTTAAGGAAAGCATATAACAATTGTGGCACATTCGAAGGCGGTACATACATCGTTGGAGGCAGCTGTGGAGTTAGCTGGGAAGGGAATCGAAGCGGAAGTAATAAATCTGCGAACGCTAAGACCGTTAGATTTTGAAACGATTGGAAAATCGGTCATGAAAACGAATCATTTGGTTACTGTGGAGCAAGGTTGGCCATCGTGTGGGATTGGTGCTGAAATCGTTTCTAGAGTCATGGAGTCTGAAGTGTTTTACCATTTGGATCAACCAGCTGTGCGAGTTACAGGTGTTGATGTGCCGATGCCTTTTGCGATGACTTTGGAACAGGCTTCAATACCTCAGGCAAACGATGTTTCAACTGTTGTTAAGAAGTTGCTGAAAGTTCAGTGAGGTGGCGGCTGTTGGGCCCGAGTCAACTTAGTTGTAAATAGTTTTTGTTTTGTTTCATTTTATTATTTTGGCTCGGACTTGTGGGAAGTAGAATGCATTTCTTTTCTTTTATTGATATCAATTTTGGGCGCCTTTATTAAAATAATTATTGTAATTTGTGTTTTGTTTATCCTAGTGCAATTTCATTATTTTCTTTTTTAATTATTAATTTTGTGAATCTGTAAAGTGAGGACAATAATTATTGTTTTTATTTATTTGCTTTGTACATTTCTTTGTGCCTGTTTCATTTTTGTGCCAATATTTTATGTTTGGTTTGCACTGGATTTTATGTGTTTGTTAACTCATTGTTTTAATAATCATATATATATATATATATATATATATATATATATATATATATATATATATATATATATATATATATATATATATATATATATATATATATATATATATATATATATATATATATATATATAAGAAAATATAAATTTGATAAATTTTTTTTTATTCTCATTGCAAGACGGTTCACAATCGACATTTTTACAGAGACATTTTTTTACAGTTTCCATTACAAGACATGACGAGATTATATTTACAAACACTACACTACACTTGTACACCTTTCATCTCTTTCCACTGAACAATTTTGCTCCTGTGCACCCAACCCTGATCGCTTTCGTCTTTATACCCTACCATCTCTTTTCCAGGATCCGCTTCACACACAACCGCTTGCGCCTCAGTGACCCCGTGCATCATTCTCCGTCCCACATATACGGCAGGTTCTCTCCTTTGAGAGTCATAAAGTACCTCCTGCCCCTTTCTGCACTACCGCACTTGAATCTAGCGATCACTATTTGGGGAACGTCGGATTTTCGGCGGTTATTTTTTTGATATTTAGGCAGAGGCGGCTTAAATTCGACAGCGCCCTAGGCAATTTGATTTGACCAACTTCTATTACGGGTTTGGGCGATGTAGGAGTAATCAAGCAGAAGGGCGCGCTTGGTAAGCTCTATACATAGTATGATTTTTATTTAATGCAATTAAGTTTTTTCGCCCTAGGCACGTGCCTAGTTGGCCTTATGGATCATTCGCCACTAAAATCGGGGTTGTACGTCCCCTCTTCTAAACCCTTTAAAGTTTGCTGCATCTCTATCTCAATCATCCATTCTCCTACCATCATTTTTAATTGCTTCCTCCCTTAATCATTCTCTTAATCTGCACACTCGACCAACCTCCCCTTTTATACATTGTCCTCTCACTTCCCCATATAGTTTGCCTAGCATTACCCATACCTTCTTTTCTAGTTGCATTACATATTTTCTTCACAATCCTTTCATTTACCATTCATTCTACCTGAAATTCATACTTCGTACTACATTCATTCTACACAGGGTAACACAGCGAGCATGGAGCGGTCCATGTTAGGAATAAACCTGCGTAACAAAATCCCTAATGTTACCATGCGGCAGGGAACGGAGAACGGAGTTGCAGATGCGGTAGAGAGGATCACCCTCCTGATGTGGATTTGGGCAGGCCACGTAGCAACAAATTCGACGAGACAAGAGAGGCCTAGACAAGAGACATACCGAAGCAGAGGTAGTCCACCGACGAGATGGAGTGACGATATAAAGCGTATCACATATATTAACTTCATCCAGTGATGAAGATACCACATCTCACGAGTTATTCCGAGCTGCCGCTTCCAAGGTGACTACCTCTGTAGCTTGCGCCCCAGTGATCCCGTACCTCATTCTCCGTCCCACATATACGGCAGGTTCTCTCCTTTGGGAGTCATCAAGTACCTCCTGCCCCTTTCTGCACTACCGCACTTGAATCTAGCGATCACTATTTGCTGATTTAGTTATTTGAGATTATTTGAGTGATTTAGATCTTTAGTTATTCCGAGCTGCCGCTTCCAAGGTGAAGATAGCGATGATGATTGCAAACTCCTGAAAGGAGATGCCATATAAAGAAGAAGTGATGTAGAAAGTGAATAATGTTAGTTTTTCCAGAGAATAGTATTGTAAATGATCTAATTGGATACAAGCTGCGCAACAATGAGAAGAATGGAATGAATTTAGGGAGGCTCATGTCCAGCAGTGGAAGCTACTATGGAAGCTAATTAAGGATGATGATGAAATGACTACATTTATACCACATTTGTTTCTTGTCGCACTATGTATCACGTTTTCGATTTTTCCAGTTGCAACGCCCTTTTCAAGATTTGTACTTGCATTCTTTTTATCCTTTTTTCCTCTAGCACACCCTACACTTCTGAGCCATTACATTAAAATATTACGTACACATGCCTTCCATACAACCATTTTTGTCCTCAAGTTTTCCTTGCATTCACTCTTTCATACATACACTCCAATATTTCATACACTCCAATATCTGTTAGCAGCCACCCAGGTTTTCTTTAATTTACTATGTAATGTATGTGTCCCTTAAAGAACTGTCCTGACTAAACATAAATGCAAGGTATTTGAAGCTGCTAACTTGTTCTATTCCCTTTCCTCGCCATTCAAACTTTTCACTCCTCTGTTTTCCCCTCTTTTTAAAAAAAATCATTTAGTTTCCTTATTCGCATTCACCGCTAGCTTTCCTGTCTCAAAGAATATTTTCATCCTTCCAATAACCTTTCTCATTTCTGCATGTCGTCAGAATCACAGTCCAGACTGTTTTTAGGGTTCCGTACCGAAAACGGAACCCTTATAGGATCACTTTGTTGTCCGTCTGTCTGTCTGTCTGTCTGTCTGTCTGTCTGTCTGTCCGTCTGTCTGTCTGTCAAGACATTTTTCTCAGGAACGCGTAGAGGTAACAAATTGAAATTTGTATCAAATACTCGAGTCTGCGGTCTCTTTCAGCTGTGAAAAAATCAAACTTGTAAGTCAACGCGATCAAAAGATATGACCGTTTATGTCGCATATTTTGCGATTTCACGAGGGAATCAAAACCTATAGGGTACTTCCCGTTGACCTAGAATCATGAAATTTGGCTAGAAGCGGTGTCTTACAGCACATGTCAAGGGAAAAATCTGAAAACCGTAAATATGTAGTTTAATTACAAGAAAAATGCGAATTTACTATTTGAAACTTATGAAAATTCACTAATGTTGTCGTAGTGGTATTGTCAGGCTCCAGAAGCATATGGATTGCATACAGTTAGGTCCTATTCTATGTTTATTCTGAATTTTCTTTGTTTATATTCGTTATGCATTCCATCACGTACGCTTTATATACATAATATATACAGGGTATATATTATGTCTAAATTTTGCTTTTTTATAACCGACATGCGACATACTCAAGTCCCATAACATCCTGTATATATTATATTTCGTCTAATTTTTATTTATAATCTACATAATATGTTGATAATCTACATAATAATACTATACTATACAAGTTTGTACGGAACCCTCGGTGCGCGAGTCACAACTCGCACTTGGCCGGTTTTTTTTCCAATAACTACTTCCTTGCGTAAAACATTTTCCATATCTGCTTTGTAGATGTTAAACATCAGCGGACTTAATGAACACCCCTTAGCCCTTTCGTCAATTTCTCCTCTACTTTTACTCTACAATATGTACTCCCATACAAGTTTGTAATACTTTCCCTAACTTGCTAGATATATTTTTCTCCTGCAGGCACTACCACATTATTTCCTTAATGATCGAGTCATAAGCTGCCTCCAGGTCAACGAAGAAGACGTTACCCTTCGGTTTTGACAGTTCATCTAGTCAAAGTTTGTAATCAGATTTGTAACAATTTCGTACACAGGCTTGATGACGAAAGACTTGTAAGATCGGCGTGGGAAGAGGTTCCAACAGGAGAGAGACCACTCGGACGTCCTAGAATGCGTTGTAGATTGTAGATATGGTGGTGACGACTTTGTAAAGGTCGCAGCTTTATAGATCTATTGTACCCCAGTCTTTGAACAGATGTATGGGGGTTTCTTCTGCTGACCCACAGAATCTGCATCCTTAATTCTCCTCTAGGCCTAGGGCTTTGAGATGTTTCCTAAGTCTGCAGTGTCCCGTCAGGACTCCTGTCAGAATTCTAAGCTTGTTCCTGCTTAGTTTCAGGCAAGCTTTTGTTCTCTTCTGGTTTAAAGATCCCAGTATCACTTTGGATTGCCTTAGCCCTGGAAGTTCTTTCCAGGTTTTCATCCATTTTCCTCTTGTTTCTTTATCTAAACTTTTGTGGATGGTGTTGACACTCATGCCGCAAAACCGGACCTATAAAAGGGCTACTGGATCCTTTGTTTGCTAGGTGATCGGCTTCTTCGTTTCCGTCTATACCAGTGTGTCCTGGTACCCAGTATAGCGTTACTTTATTATCCCTAGAATGCGTTGGAGAGACAACATTACATCAGATATGCAAAAGAAGAATAATCAATTTGACCACAGATTGATGGAAGATGGAAAAAAGTAGTGCAGTCAGCCAAGACTCACCCAGGGTTGTAGAGCTAGGATAAATAATACAATAAATAAATAATAATAAATTACATTTGTATGTTGTATAATGCGTTTTGTACATCCGAATTCAAAGTAAATAAAAATAAACGGTCCTCATTCACCTCACGAGTCCTCACGAGTCAAAGGAACCAAACTCGGCCGTTAAGAATTTAAAAGGTGTTAAGATTATTGTATCTTACGATAAGTGTGGAATTAGTGTTAATTTGGATTGGAGCTGTGGGTGATCATTAACACCTATTTCTAAATTAAGTTAAAATTTTGTAGCAATACATTTTATGGGTTTTACATATTTCATACATTTTTGAAGTAAAACTTTTTTAGGCGCGAATGACGATTAACATTGTTAAGTATATACTTATTTAAATTTCATTTATCTACTCACACCAAAATGAACACATTAATAAATGCATTATTGTATTATATGTGAAGGAAGCCATTATTATAATCGTGTGTAAAAGTATCCAAATCGTGCGTAAAAGTCCAATGTAAATCAAATGGAGTTTCATAATTAAACGATTTCTGTTTGTTGTTACTAAGGCAACAACTCGCGTCACTGAACAAAAAAAAATGTAATTAATTTTTCTTATTTTTAATCAAGAAGTCTCGGCCTCTCTGGATTTATCTTGCTCTAATATAACTTAACCTAACCATAACCTAATCTATAGAATAAATCTAGGTTAACCTAGATTACATCGACAACGACCAAATAGTGTTCCCGTCACTGTGCGTTTTTATTAATTAGCAATTTTTTCCACGGAGACGCTGAACTTCTAACCTTATTGTGTCAGTGATTTGAAGAATGTTGTCAAATTTACAATTTTTACAATAATATCGGTAACAACAATTTTTTTTTTTTTTGTAGATTCAACAGTATTTTAACATACTTCGTAGATAAAATAATGTATGACATACGTGTGTGAAAAGCTTTTGTGCACTCATTGTGATTAAACCAGTCGCCTTTGGCTCATACTTTAAATTTCGCAACTCATGCACAAAAGCCCCTTCTTCACACACTTGTATCATAAACTACTATTTTTGCAATTTTTTAGGAGTTTTATATAAAAAACGCTACCTTTTCAATAACAAATTTTGACTGAATCGATTGATGAAAACTAGAAGTCCCTGTGATGAACCCGTTTTAAAGTTATGCCATCGTGGAAAAAACGAGAAAATTTCCGCTTCATTAAGGTTGCTTCAAGTATCAATTTATAGATTTTTCTGTAGAATGTTCCTCAGCGATCCATAATATTCTATTTTATATTTTATATCTCTAAAATACTCTAAATTAAATTTGAATATTACTTTTAATTCTTTATGTCCTTAACTTGCTGTTTTTGCTCTTCTCAGGCCTCTGATTTTGAAGATCCTTTTCTATCTGCTTCTAGCCCTTCAGCTTTTAAAAGCCCAAGTTTCTGATCCACGTAACAGGATTTAATGAACAGCTTCGTGTGTACAGATATCCAAAAACCTAGCCATACCCAAAATTAACGCACCACAAATAAATTTCGATTTATTTAAAAAAAATGTCAATATTATCAAACATTTTGAAAAAATATTAAGAATAGAACACATAAACAGAATTATTTCAATAATAATAATAAATTTGACTTAAATAATTGTGGAGAAAAAAAGAAAACCAAAAATATGGTTTATATAACAAAATAATGTAAAATGATCATTATTATTATACAGATTCTTTTGAAACGTTTTTGTCTTATCAATAACTAGTGTTACCACCTCTAGATGTTATTACAGCCTGACATCGCCGTGGCATACGTTCAATTAGAGATCTAATTGTTTCTTGAGGGATATCTTCCCATACGCGCATAAGTCTTTGTCGCAGCTCGTTAGCTGTTAGGTGGTGGATGATTACTTCTAACCCGGCGTCCCATTATGTCCCAAAGATGCTCTATTGGGTTCAGGTCTGGACTGCAGACTGGCCACTCCAGGACTTGAATATTAACATAATTTAAATATTCATTAACAATATGTGCCGCATGTGGCCTTACATTATCATGCATAAGAACAAATCGATCCCCAATGTAAGGTGCAAAAGCTACCACAAAAGGTTCTAAAATGTCTGTTATGTATCGTTCAGAATGCATACGTCCACCATGAACAATCAAAAGCTCTGTGCGAGCTGTTCAAAATGTTCCACCCCATATCATCACTGAACCACCTCCACATACAGTGGTTTCTCGAATGTTACAAGCGGAATATTTTACGTTTGGCCTTCTGTACACTCTTGGGCAGCGATCAGAACTTACAAGGCAAAACCTTGACTCATCTGTAAATAATACCTGCTTCCAATCATGGATTTCGCAATCCACATGCCTCCTTGCAAAAGCCATTCTGTTTCTTCGGTGGTCAACAGACAATCTGGGACCAGTGGCTACTACCCGAGGTCGTAAATTTGAAGCACGAAGTCTTCTTCTTATAATATCTTGACTAACAGCAGTGCCATGAATCTCAGAAAGTTGTATTTGGAGACATCGTGCAGTAGTTGAGCGTTTCCTCAGTGTTCGAAGCATTAGAAATCGGTCCTTCACGGCATTAGTAGCTCGTGGTCTGCCTTGACCATATCGTCTAGCGTGATCATTGGTCTCTATAAATTTCTGCAGAACCCTACAGATGGTTATTTTTTTATTTCAGTATTTGCATTCTTCCAAGGGAAACTATTTCGGGAAGTAAAGCTTTTTCTTTCTTTTGTGGCACTGAGTAAGGTGAAACTCAAGAAATTGCTCTGGTGGGTCTGGTGTGTCAATTGGTCAAAGGAAGTAGAAGTGAGGTTTATCAATAAGAAGAAAATACAATAACAGAAATGCGCCAATTTACTTTTTAGTACTGACACACAAGGGTTCCTAAGCTGCATATCTACCATGCTCTCTTGAAAAGAATCGTCTCTCCGCGTTTCTCCTTATTTCAATATAATATTTATGTTATATTTTGCATATTTCGGGGGGTTGGGGGTTTGAACCTAATAGACCTTTTCATAGTTGAATTTTTTTTGTGTGCATGCGTCAATTTCCGCCTGTTGTACGTGAAAATTGCCCGAACTTTTTGACGTATTACCTTAATATTTGCCCGAAACTTTCATATTCCCGCCTTTCAACTTGACAGATGCGCATGCGCTTAACAAACCGTAAAAGGGTCTATTAGAAAATCTAACCTAACCTAACCAAACCCACCCCCACTGGCTACGCCCGTGTTTCAAACAACACTTTATATGTTTTTCAACTTCAGCATGCTGGATCCAACGGTGAAAACTCCTTCCTCTTTAAGTGCCTTCTCCGTTTTGAAGTTTGGCAACTATTAATGCTATTTCCATTTTTGAAACTGCTGTTTGAATAATTCGGTAGATTTGGAATTGGAACTGGAACCATTTTCAAAAATTTGATAGCCAAGATGTACGTCGGCGTCCAACACTTCTCCTTTCGTAGATCTTTGGCTACAATATCAGCTGCAGTACTTCGTATTTTTGTCCTATCATTAAGTGGCCCGAGTACTCAAGTTTTTCCTTGGATAATGAAAAATCTTGACAGCAAACATTCTTGCGGTATTCTGCCAGTCATGTAGATCTTGCTGAACAAATTCGTCACATTCGAACAAATTCATTAGATAATTCAGTAGATGTATCTGGTGTCTTTGTATCAGCTTGAGTAGTTTTTCTGGCACTTCGTCTCGCCCTGGCGTCTTTTTGTTCTTCTATGATTTTGTAGCAAATATCACTTCTTCTTCTGTTATCCTTGGATTGTCTGAAAATTTCATCCACGTATTTTCGTTTATGTTTTTAGTTTGTCTTAAGACTGTCTGTGAGTATGGCTGCATGTTTTCTAAACTTGAGTTCCATTATTTTCTTGTGCATATTGAATGCATCATACACTTGCCTCCAATATTTTCGATTTCCCTACAACTAAAAGTTTCTAAAATAAACCGTTCCAGAAATAATTACATTGAGACATCAAAGAAAAATACTTAAAAATAGGAATTATATTTTTGAAATAATAACCTTAATTACTTACTTAAATCTTTAATTACAGATGTACGTGATACGGATTCAGGATAATTATCACTCACGATTCGTACACGAGAAATTTATTCAGAAATATATATATATATATATATATATATATATATATATATATATATATATATATATATATATATATACAATGGTGGAACTGCAACTTACTGTGGCGACTTTGATGTGGCATAGAACCATAGGTGGGCATTAACTCGTTAATCCGTTAATTGTTAATTAACGAAGTTAACAAAATGTTTAACTGATTAACTTTTAAGTTAACTCAAAAAAATGTTAACGCTCTTGTTAACTTCCGTTAAATTGAACTTGAAACCGTTATTGAACCGTTAACTTTAGTCCGTTACATTGGTTGTTTGTTGACATATTGTCATTTTTTGTTTGAATTACGCACCACGCGGGCATACCAGCGCGGCCTGGCGCAACAGCAACTGCTCAAAAGAGCAAAAATCCCGAGCCGAGAAACTACAGAGCCGAAAAAAATAAAGCGACCCTGTTGATTATTTTCTCTGTGCGAGTGAATACAAGTTATTATAACCTGACTTTTTTAGCGTTAGCGTCATTTTTAACCGACTTCATTTATATTTTATCATTTTATAGTTTTAATGGAATTAGTTGATGGTGTAACATTTACAAGATTACATCATGAACACTACTACTTCTATTCACAAAGTACACAAAGCTCTGAATGTGAAACTTTGAGAATATAAGTTGATTTATGTTAATATATATTATTGATTTATTAGTTGATTTATGAAAACTGTGTTTGCCTAATGTTTGTACAATAAAGGCTCACATGTCTAATCTTAATAATCTCAAACAATATGTGATAACGACACATGCATCCAAATATGTGCAGTTTGAAGAAAAAGTAAAAGCAGCGTCAACTCGTGGTAAAAAGAAAACCTTCAGAACGGTTTTCTTTTCAGCCCTCATCAAGTGCTGTGAATTTGAATTCTTCTGATGTTAATGCAGACAGCATTAGCAGTAGAATCGATTTGTATTCACCTCGACCTGTTGCCAAACCAAAAGATTACGTGAACAAAGTTGGTGAATCTAATTCAAACTGAATCTCAAGCATATCTTGGAACTCTATTACCAATTATTGCGACAACAGTTCAAACTGCAAGATCTTAGTCACTTGGATCATTGTTGTACCCCTTTGGCCAATGCTCCTATTATCTGGCATAAAAAAAGATTTGAACGGTTTATGGAAGATGAAGAATGCCAGCTGGCTTCAACCTTTTATCCGAAGTTGCGACTACTATTGCTGTAAAAGTATGATGGATGTGGCTGTAAAAGTCAAGAAACTTATGGAAGCAAAAGTTGAAGACGCTCTGAATATCTCTGGATAGTGCCAGTATTAGCGGAAGCAGCTATAATGAAGAAGAAGAAGTAGATTTTTTCAGCTCTGTTACTCAGTCTGAAGAAGATAGGTCTAGAGGACGCCAAAAATCTCTCAAAAACAAAACGCAGAATTTGGCGAGAAATTGGCTGGACTCAAACTCAAAAGAATCTTCTACAGATGCTGCCTTTCTAGGTGAACAAGTTGTAATAAAACTTTTTTTTAAATATAATACTGCAATCCCATCAAGCGCCACAGTAGAACGGCTTTTTTCTACAGCAATAGATACTTTGAGAGCTAAACGCTCATTATTGTTAGATGACAATTTTAATATGCTTATGTTGAACAACATGAACATACAACTAATGAAAAATTATGAACAATACAATAAATAGCCTGTTTCTTCCATATTAGTCTTCCATAGTAGGTGTGTATATGCTCTGCTACCCGTGCGAACCAGGGCGGGTCGCTACTGACGCTTGTAATAATTAATTCAATTAATGTATCTACTTGTTTTTGTTTTATTTACCAATGTATCCCATCCCAAAAGGTACCAAAAGCAGTATACGTTTTGTATGGTTAACTTTGAACGGTTAACTTTAACTTGCGTTAAATTTTCAAAATTTTGCTTTAACCATTTTATTAACTTTTTTATTAACGAGCTAACGATTATCGAAGTTAACTTTTGGATTAACTGTGCCCACCTATGCATAGAACTAATGGTCTTCTTCCAACGGTGGTCATGGCGGATCTACTTGGCTGGACTCTCTTCGGTGCGTCTCGCTTGAAGTAACTGAGAAAACTTGGATGTATGTCGGGGGGTGACGTTCGTGTGATTAGCGCGATGACCCTTTAACCCCTATTAACCCCTGCGCCAATTAACCCCTCTTTGAAAGCATTTACTGTGATCGGCGCATTGCCGCTACATCACCCCCTTGCCAGTGACAACGCTACATATTCTTTGTTGCTGTTCTTGATGTTCTTATTGCGTTTGTTATAAGGCGTTTGGTAGACAGTCGAAGTCTTAGACGTTGTTGTTGCAGGCGTTCTCATAGACGGTAGAAGGCGTAATCGTAGATGTTGTTTGTTGTTGCAGGCGTACCTAATCGTAGATGGTTGAACCGTCGTCGCTACATCACCCCCTGGCCAGTGACAACGCTTCATATTCTTTGTTGCTGTTCTTGATGTTGTTGTTTGGCGTCTTCGTATACCTACCCTTGAAGGCGCCATCCTAGACTTTGTTCTTGCAAGTTTGTTGCAAGTTGTCTTTATAGACGTCGTTTGTTGATAGACGGTTTCCTATGCAAAACCAGCTTGCACCTGTCAGTATGAGCAGATCCGGCAAGTCATCATGTCGATACCGGCCTTCCAGGTCACATCGGGGTTTTCAATTCGTGAGTGGCCGAGGCTAGGATCACCCAGGATGAAGTTGAATTTCGGTTTGCGGTTTCGGTTCAAGCGGCCGGAGTTTGGTTGGTGTTGTAGGGCGTACTTACGTTCTCGTAGACGGCTGAAGACGTCACCGTAGACGTCGTTTGATGTTGCAGGCGTCCTCGTAGACGGTTGAAGACATCATTGTAGACATCGTTTTTGCAAGTTTGTTACAAGGCGTCTGGTAGGCGGTTGAAGTCGCTACCGTAGACGTTGTTTGTTGTTGCAGGCGTCCTCGTAAACGATTGAAGGCGTCAATGTAGGCGATGTTGCTGCGTTGGTTGATAGGCGAAGTAGTTACCGTAGACGTTGCGTCATCGTAGTCGTTGTTCGTTGTTACAGGCGTCCACGTAGACGGTTGATTGCGTCATCGTAGACGTTGTTTTTGCAAGTTGTAAGGCGTCTTCGTAGACGTCGTTTGTTGATAGACGGTTTTTTATGCAAAACCAGTTTGCACCTATCAGTATGAGTCGATCCGGAAGGTTAACAAGTCGATAGCGGCCTAGTAGACGTCGTTTTTTTGTTGCAGGCGTCCTCGTAGACAGTTGAATGCGTTATCGTAAACGTTGTTTGTTGTTGTAGGCGTGCTCGTAGACGGTTAAATGCGTCGCATGTTGTAGATGTTGTTGACGCATTTGTTGCAAGGCATCTTCGTAGACGTCGTTTGTTGATAGGCGGTTTCCTTTGCAGAACCAGCTTGCACCTATCCGTATGAGGCGATCCGAGAGGTTATCATGGCGATACCAGCCTCCCAGATCACGTCGGGGTCACCAATTCATGGGTGATCTAGGTTTGGGTCATCCAGGAAGAAGTTGAATTTCGGCTTGCGGCAAGCGACGGAGTTTGATTGGTGTTGTAGGGCGGAGACGGCATCATGAGGCGTACGAGAGGTGGTTTAGTTTCGTGTGTAAGTGACTAAGATAACTTAGATGTGTGTCGGGGGCGGGTTATATTTATATGTTCTTTCAGGTATGAAGAACCATTTTTTGGGTATTGTTTCTTCATATCCGGTTGTAAAATATCCATTACTGCATTTGTATACCGTTCGTGGAATTCTAGAAACAACACGTTGTAAAGCATCCAAATAGAATCTTCATATCTAAACTTAGAATTTGTTCGTGCGATTATTGCGATGATTATTCGTGTGATTACCACGTAGAAGCGAAAGGTCGATAGTTTAATATATGCATTATCAATGTACATGCACTTCTATCACAAATGATAAAGAGGACTCTGTGAAAGACAACTACTGGAGAGTGTTTATGAAGGTCTGCCACAACATGACATAAAGCTTGTACTAGGAGACTTTAATGTCAAAGTAGGGAAAGAGAAACACCTGCAACCCACTATAGGTAATGAAAGCCTGCATGAAGAAACATCTGAAAATGGGCTTAGAATGATCTCATTCGCAGATGAATCAGAAAGCTTGAATGTCAGGAGAACGACTTTCCTACACAAAGATGTACAGACAAAAATCTCGCATTAAGCGGATGGAAGGACAGCAAACCAAATTGACCACGAACTAATCTCAAACCGGCACAGAAGTGTCATCAATGATATTCGTAATTATCGGGGAGCTGACATAGGCTCTGACAACAATTTGGTAGTTGCATCCATGGATGTGAAACTGAAAACACACCACAAACAACAACAAGAGCACGCAATGCAGTAAATGATCTACAAGCATTAAAGGAAAATCCTGGAACTTGTCGATATCATGTGGAAGTGAGCAACAGATTTGACGTACTTGATGACGCAGAGGAAGTGGATGGAGGTGAAACAACATATATTGATAGAGTGTGGAGGGATATTAAGGAGGTGATTCAAAAATTAGCTACCACCAAAAGTTTAGCGAATGAAAAAGAAATGGTTCAGAGACACATGCAGAACAGCAGTAGAAGCTAGCATTACAGCAAGGAAAGCATAGCTACAGGAAACGAAAATGAAGAAGAAAATGAAGATTAGAACAGCACTACAGGGAGACACAAAGATAAACAAGCAGAACCTTAGGAAATGAGAAGAAACTACCTTAAATACACATTAGAGAGAGAATTGAGAATGAGCGGAATGAGCGGAACGAGAACAACTTCCGTAAAGTATAGAGCACTGTAAATAACATTAGGAAAGGATATCAACCACGATCATCAGTTCTTCACGACAACAACTGTAACATGATCGCAGAAACAACCCACATTTTACAGGCAAGGAAAGAGTACTTTGACAACTTACTGAACTGCCCAGAATAAGGAAACAAGCTGGAAAAAAACACCCGTTCAACGGTAGAACCTTTCATCAATGATCCCTCATATAAAGAGGTAACCAGCAGTCTGAAGAAACTGAAAAACCACAAAGCTGCTGGTTCTGATGATATATCATTTGAATTACTGAAATATAGGGCTGAGAAGCTCCATAAGAAACTGCATCAGCTTATCCTGAAAATATGGCGAGAGAAACAAATACCGGATGAATGGAAAGAAGCAATTATTGTTCAAATAGAAAAGAAGGGAGATGAGCGAAACTGCAGAAATTACAGAGGAATATCTCTACTTGTCACAGCTTACAAATTACTGTCGCACATTATCTTACAACGACTAAAGGTCGATTCCCATAAGCGCGACACTCAGCTACGCGACGCCATGCGAAATCGCTTGTCAAATAATGATTACATTGTTTTAAATGGGCACGTCGCGTAGCTGTCGCGTAGCCATAGTGAGAACGTGCCCATGTAAAATAATGTAATCATTATTTGACAGGCGATGTCGCGTGACGTCGCGTAGCTGAGTGTCGCGTATATGAGAATCGGCCTTAATTCCATACGCCGAAGATATAATAGGAGACTATCTGAATGGTTTCCGTAAAAACAGATCTACAACAGACAATATATTTTGTATTAAGTCAATCAATGAAAAAGTTTGGGAATACAACAAAAAAGTCCATTTAAATTTAAAAAAACCTATTCATTGATTTCCAATCCGACTCAGTCCACAGACACACAGCGTGGGAAAGCATGGCAGAATATGGAATCCCAAAGAAATAATCAGCTTGGTCAAAATGTGTATGCATGTGGATGCAAAGGGCAGGACATGTGATCAGAATGGGTGCTCCCATAATAGTTCGCCTGATCTATGAGAAGAAGTTGGAAGGCTCAAGCCCCCTGGAAGACAAATTAGTACATTGCAAGATGAGGTGACCTCTGACAGATGGACCTCACTGGATGGGAGGATGCGGCGCTGAGTAGGAAGGAACTAATCCCTCTTCGCAAGGATTTACTGTGAAGGGTCCATTGTCGCAACAATGATATAATCATTGATTTACTTTAATTAAATGGCTTTATAATAATTGGACAAATGTGGACTAGACTTACAAGGGGACCCCGTCAACTCGTCATCACCGATTTGGCCCAAATTTACAGTATATTTAGGGCTTGACTATAATAGGAAGTGACGCAAGCGGGAGGCCCAGATGGCCAAGCGTTAAAACAATAACTCATAACCGACAACTCATAACCCCACTATGTTAGCATAAATTTCAATGGCCGGTCAGCGCAGCGGTAAGAGCTCGGGTTCATAGTACGAGGATTGCTGGTTCGCTTCCCCGTGGGGACGCTTTTGTTTTTATTTACAATTTTTAAAATGACCTTAATGGTTAATAGGAAAGCTGACAATGGAAGGCAGAGGGGGAAGTTGGCCAACTACTATTAAGGGGGGGGGAACCACATTATAATGTTCAAAAAATCCTTTTTTTTGCATAAATCATTAGCTTAACTATCCGAGAATACGCTGTCAAAATTTCAAATCGAAATTCGCATTCGTTTAGATTTTATGAGCATAGAACCGAGTGCACATCGGTTACAGGCTACAGGCTCGAGCGGAGCATTACCTCATTTATCTCGAAATTACTTTTTTCACATTTGCGTGCAATCTAACTCAAAAAGTGTTAAACCGATCATTATGAAAATTGATAGTATGATTCTTTATAGAATTTCGAATTATATGAACCAACTTGTGAGATGATTTCATGATTTTCCGGGTTATTTTTTTTTCTCTAATTATGCAAGGAAAAATACCCGTATTTTTCCTTGCATAATTAGAGAAAAAAAAGTGAAAATCGAAGAAAAATTGTTCCAACACCTGCAAAATTTTTAATTTTAATTTTTTTCGCCTGCATTTAGATTCATATTCTTAGAAAATAAGTTATTAATGTAAAATCAAAACCTTTTTGATTTCACATGAAAATCGGAATGGCTACATTGCACGCAATTGGAAAACAATACTTACAACCTTCGGCATACATCACACCGTAACTTTGTTATTTTAGGCTGAAATTATTTAAAAAAATTCACAGAAATTGTTCGAAATATGAATGAAATGAGGTCAATATTTGATTAAATTCTAGTTAATTTTTCCCACCCAAAAAAATCCTAAAAATCAGTATAAAACAGCCTCCTAATGTGGTTAATGTGGTTAATACTAATAAAATAATTAAATTGACAAATTAATAATTACAATTAAAAAGTTAAACAATAATGAATAGTAATAATAATAAAAGAAAGTCATTTTAAAAATTGTAAATAAAAAAAATGCGTCCCCACGGGGAATCGAACCAGCGATCCTCGTACTATGAACCCGAGCTCTTACCGCTGAGCTGACCGGCCGTTAAATTTATGTTAACATAGCGGGCTTGTGAGTTGTCGGTTATGAGTTATTTTTTTAACGCTTGGCCATCTGGCCCTCCCGCTTGCGTCACTTTCATTTATAGTCAAGCCCTACATATACTGTAAATTTGGGCCAAATCGGTGATGACGAGTTGACAGGCCCCCCTTGTAAGACCAAACTATAAACACAGAACATATAAGACGACGTAGGTCGTGTCTAGCTAGTCTTATATTCGAGAAAAATTGAAATCTAGATATAAAAGTTGTTGTAATTTATTTATTTCGCCATCAAGATTGCACTAATTTTTTAAAGGGTAAGCTTGTTAATTACTGAATTCCGCACAATATTTAACACAAACTCGTTAATTAACCAATTCCGCTAACTATTTTCTACGTGTTTATTACACACGTTTCTGTAAATGTTAATTAATTAGCAGTAAGAACTTAATCGGACAATTTGCCGTGTAACCCAAAAAATCTAATTTATTCGTTGAACCGACAGCTACACAAAAAACTGCAATAAAAATTAATTAAAACATTCACGTAAATAAAAATAAATCAAAAAAAGTCCACGAAATAAATTCCAATCAAATTCATTCGTAAACCGAGAGATTTATGTACATTAAAAAGCTTTTAGAAGCTATAAATTATTGAAACCAACCATAATAAATAAATAAATATATATGTGTATATACAGGATGATGAAAAAAAACAAATATTCCAGGACAAAATATCAATTTATATACCGTTGTGGTAGTTCTATTATTTTCATTGTAATCCCATTATATTGATTGTTGTTCCATTATTTTCATTTTTGTCCCACTACTTTCATTTTTGTCCCATTAGTTTCATTTTTATCCCATTAGTTTCATGTTTGTCCCATTATTTTCATTTTTATCCCACTATTTTCATTTTTGCCCCTTATTTTAATTGTTGTCCCGTTTTCTATTAAGCAAAAGCCGTTTAAGCCAGTGGACCGAGCAAGGTTGTTTAAACTGGTTAAAGTATCAATTTAAACATTTTTCTGCAAGATGTCCTTAAGATAAACTATTTATGTCTTTACAAAACTTTAGCCGGTTCTTCAAATATCTACTAAAATTGAATCACCCTGTATCATCAATTTAAAGATTTTTATGAAGGATGTTCCTCAAGGATCCGTAATGATCTATTTATACGTTTAAAAAAACTTTAGTTGGTACTTCGTAGATCACACTATATATCATTCGTAGATGCACGTCAAGGGCGTTCACAAAAGCCGTTCAAGCAAGTCGACCGATTAATGTTGCTCAAAGAATCAATTTCAATATTTTTGTGTTTTTTTTTGATAATTTTTATTTACTTAAAGAGGAATACTATATAAAAAAAAATAATAATATAAAAATAATATATAAAAAAAAAATTTCTTCCAACTAGTTTCGGCTATATTACATTTTAATTAAAAGTAAAAGATTAGCCATCTTCAAGTATATAGGATAAAATATTGATACATGAAAACAAAAATAAAAGGTACTTACGTATTAACGCCACCACCGCTATATATTGAATCGAGAGTTCGCGCTGCCGCGCGTATGTTATCTTGATATATCTGTCCGCTTCGCGGCGGGCAACCTAATCTAACCGGGGTTAAAAAATAAAGTATTTTGAGTTTTAAAATTATTTTAATTTTAAATAAAACGTTTTATTTTATGATTTATTATAAACATTTTAGGTGTAGATTGGCGGCATTTAAAAATGTAGCGGTGGTGGCGTTAATACGTAAGAACCAAATAAAAACTAAAACTTTTAACATCCTCTCAGAAGATGTCAAATTATACAGTAGATGGCTAACTTTTAAATTTAAATGTTCTAAAGACGAAACTTGAAGCTATATTTTTATTTTCTTTCTATTTATCTTGAATATATAAATAATAATATTGTAAATAATAATTATGGAAGGAAAACATTATTAGTAAACTTCAAGATGGTCTAATACACAAATAGTGTTAAAGATTCTTCTGTAGGATGTTTTCGAGGATTCATGATAAACTATTAATATCTTCTGGTTCTTAAAATATTTACCATGATTAAATCACCCTGTATATAATCTGCAGTTGCATGTCAGGGGCGTTCGCAATATGCCCTAAATACACACACCATTAAAAAAAATAAAACTATTTTCGCATTTATTTTCGCGTAATTTAAAGCGACGACATTGACACCGATAGAAAAATGTGCATTTGATAGCCCCGACAGTGATTTGTGGACAGGAACACCGCTTAATGGATTTATGATCTCACAACATCAGCTTTTTCAAACCGTTCTTCTCGTCTCCTCTCGACATTTCCATCTAAGCGCCCTCGACGATCCGCCGTGTCAATGCCAGATACAAGAAATATCACGCGGTTCTTAATCCTCGCTCACTTCACTATAAATGGAATAAAGTTTCACTTGCTGTTATGAATTATAATTATTAAGATTTACTGTTCCCATTCATTTTGGAATTCCTTGAATTGTGTACCTGCCTTTGAGAATGAACACAGATTGGACAAGATTAGATAAGATCAGGGAAGAGTAAAAACAGCTAGAAAATACTTTTCAAGACTAGAGAAGACTACATAAGGCTAGAGAAGACTACATAGAACTTGATAAAACTAGACAAGAACAGGCAAGACCACACAAAACCAGACAAGACAAGACTAGACCAGACAAGATCAAACTAGAACAGACAAGACCAGACCTAACCATACAAGACCAGCCAAGGCCAGACAAAACCAGACAATATCAAAGAAGATCAGACAAGACTTTGCAAGGTATTGTCTAGTCTTCTCTGCCTAGTCTTGACTAGACTAGTCTTGACTAGACTAGTCTTGACTGTCTTGTCTTGTCTGTCTAGTCTTGTCTGGCTAGTTTTGTGTGTCTAGTCTCGCCTGTCTAGTCTTATCTGTTCAGTCTTGTCTATCTAGTCTTGTCTGTCTAGTATTTTTAGTCTAGTTTTGTTTGCGTAGTGCTGTCTGTCTAGTATTGTCGGTCTAGTCTTGTCTGTCTAGTATTATCCGTCAAGTCTTATCTGCCTAGTCTTCTCTGTCTAGTATTGTTCGTCGAGACTTGTCTGTCTAACGTTATCTGTCTAGTCTTGTCTGTCTAGTCTTGTTTGTCTAGTTTTGTCTGTCCAGTCTTGCCTGTCTAGTCTTGTCTGTGTAGTCTGGTCAGTTCAGTATTGTCTATCTAGTTTTGTCTGCGTAGTCTTGTCTATCTAGTATTGTCTGTTTAGTCTTGTCTGTCTAGTCTTGTCTGTATAGTCTTGTCGGTCTAGGCTTGTCTCTTTAGTCGTCTCTCAATTCTTGTCTGCCTAGTCTTGACTGCCTAGTCTTGACTAACTAGTCTTGTCTGCCTAGTTTTGTCTGTCTAGTTTAGTCTGTCTAGTCTTACCTGTCTAGTCTCGTCACTCTAGTCATGTCTCTCTGTCTTGTCCGTCTAGGGTTGTCTGTCTAGTGTTCTCTGTCTAGTCTTGTCTCCCTAGTCTTGTCTGTCTAGTCTTGTCAGTCTAGTCTTGTCTGTCTAGTCTTGTCTGTCTAGTCTTTTCTGTCTAGTCTTGTCTGTCTAATCTTGTCTGTCTAGTCTTGTCTGTCTAGTCTTGTCTGTGTAGTCTTGTCTGTCTAGTCTTGTCTGTCTAGTCTTGTCTGTCTAGTCTTGTCTGTCTAGTCTTGTCTGTCTAGTCTTGTCTGTCTAGTCTTGTCTGTCTAGTCTTGTCTTTCTAGTCTTGTCTGTCTAGTCTTGTCTGTCTAGTCTTGTCTGTCAAGTCTTGTCTGTCTAGTCTTGTCTGTCTAGTCTTGTCTGTCTAGTCTTGTCTGTCTAGTCTTGTCTGTCTAGTCTTGTCTGTCTAGTCTTGTCTGTCTAGTCTTGTCTGTCTAGTCTTGTCTGTCTAGTCTTGTCTGTCTAGTCTTGTCTGTCTAGTCTTGTCTGTCTAGTCTTGTCTGTCTAGTCTTGTCTGTCAAGTCTTGTCTGTCTAGTCTTGTCTGTCTAGTCTTGTCTGTCTAGTCTTGTCTGTCTAGTCTTGTCTGTCTAGTCTTGTCTGTCTAGTCTTGTCTGTCTAGTCTTGTCTGTCTAGTCTTGTCTGTCTAGTCTTGTCTGTCTAGTCTTGTCTGTCTAGTCTTGTCTGTCTAGTCTTGTCTGTCTAGTCTTGTCTGTCTAGTCTTGTCTGTCTAGTCTTGTCTGTCTAGTCTTGTCTGTCTAGTCTTGTCTGTCTAGTCTTGTCTGTCTAGTCTTGTCTGTCTAGTCTTGTCTGTCTAGTCTTGTCTGTCTAGTCTTGTCTGTCTAGTCTTGTCTGTCTAGTCTTGTCTGTCTAGTCTTGTCTGTCTAGTCTTGTCTGTCTAGTCTTGTCTGTCTAGTCTTGTCTGTCTAGTCTTGTCTGTCTAGTCTTGTCTGTCTAGTCTTGTCTGTCTAGTCTTGTCTGTCTAGTCTTGTCTGTCTAGTCTTGTCTGTCTAGTCTTGTCTGTCTAGTCTTGTCTGTCTAGTCTTGTCTGTCTAGTCTTGTCTGTCTAGTCTTGTCTGTCTAGTCTTGTCTGTCTAGTCTTGTCTGTCTAGTCTTGTCTGTCTAGTCTTGTCTGTCTAGTCTTGTCTGTCTAGTCTTGTCTGTCTAGTCTTGTCTGTCTAGTCTTGTCTGTCTAGTCTTGTCTGTCTAGTCTTGTCTGTCTAGTCTTGTCTGTCTAGTCTTGTCTGTCTAGTCTTGTCTGTCTAGTCTTGTCTGTCTAGTCTTGTCTGTCTAGTCTTGTCTGTCTAGTCTTGTCTGTCTAGTCTTGTCTGTCTAGTCTTGTCTGTCTAGTCTTGTCTGTCTAGTCTTGTCTGTCTAGTCTTGTCTGTCTAGTCTTGTCTGTCTAGTCTTGTCTGTCTAGTCTTGTCTGTCTAGTCTTGTCTGTCTAGTCTTGTCTGTCTAGTCTTGTCTGTCTAGTCTTGTCTGTCTAGTCTTGTCTGTCTAGTCTTGTCTGTCTAGTCTTGTCTGTCTAGTCTTGTCTGTCTAGTCTTGTCTGTCTAGTCTTGTCTGTCTAGTCTTGTCTGTCTAGTCTTGTCTGTCTAGTCTTGTCTGTCTAGTCTTGTCTGTCTAGTCTTGTCTGTCTAGTCTTGTCTGTCTAGTCTTGTCTGTCTAGTCTTGTCTGTCTAGTCTTGTCTGTCTAGTCTTGTCTGTCTAGTCTTGTCTGTCTAGTCTTGTCTGTCTAGTCTTGTCTGTCTAGTCTTGTCTGTCTAGTCTTGTCTGTCTAGTCTTGTCTGTCTAGTCATGTCTGTCTAGTCTTGTCTGTCTAGTCTTGTCTGTCTAGTCTTGTCTGTCTAGTCTTCACTTTCTAGTCTTGTCTGTCTAGTCTTGTCTGTCTAGTCTTGTCTGTCTAGTCTTGTCTGTCTAGTCTTGTCTGTCTAGTCTTGTCTGTCTTGTCTTGTCTGTCTAGTCTTGTCTGTCTAGTCTTCACTTTCTAGTCTTGTCTGTCTAGTCTCGTCACTCTAGTTTTGTCTCTTTGTCTTGTCCGTCTAGGGTTGTCTGTCTAGTGTTCTCTGTCTAGTCTTGTCTCCCTAGTCTTGTCTGTCTAGTCTTGTCAGTCTAGTATTGTCTGTCTAGTCTTGTCTGTCTAGTCTTTTCTGTCTAGTCTTGTCTGTCTAGTCTTGTCTGTCTAGTCTTGTCTGTCTATTCTTGTCTGTCTAGTCTTGTCTGTCTAGTCTTCACTTTCTAGTCTTGTCTGTCTAGTCTTGTCTGTCTAGTCTTGTCTGTCTAGTCTTGTCTGTCTAGTCATGTCTGTCTAGTCATGTCCATCTTGTCCTCCTAGTATTCCTTATATGGACTATATAGGCCTGTTTGTTTATTCTAGATCGGTATAAATAAAACAATTTGACGATATCTATTATATATTTAAAATAATGTCAGATTATACACATTCTTATACAAAGTTAATTTGTCTTACAATAATTTTCTCATAAATCTGTTTATCTTGTGTCTTATTAAAAGATTATTTATCACGAAACTCGAGCAGGCAAGGTTTACCAAGGTTTTCCTTCAGGGCAGAGGAAAAGTTTGGTGAAAGCTGTCCGTCTCGGCGGTTGAACATTTCAGTATTTCATATTTCTGCCATTATTAAAGATAAAATACAAACGAGGCTTGAAAATCTCGGTTTGTTATTATTTGTAGGTACGATTTAGGATAATTTCGTTTTTGTTAATTTTAAGACTAAGTTTCTTTTTGGTTGTAATTTACATTGAAATATCTTAATACGTGTTTTTTACATATAATTTACAAGTTTTTTATTTCGTTAAAATTTTTAAAAGTTTTTCTTAAATGTTTTCTATATAAATGTTCCATCATAGGAGACAATACAACGACATTTAATAGGGAATATTCCTCTTCTTTTTACATAAAATTTATTACTAAATCTATGTAATAATAAAATTCCTCCGGTAACTGCAAAGTTTCATTCATTTTCTTGATCAACACTTCATTAAATATTTCAAGAAAATCAACTTTATCAACTCCATGTTATAAAATTTACCATTTAATTATTTCAAGGTTTCTTTAAAGTTCTTATCGATTGTTATAGCATTCGTCGATTGTTTTATTGAATATCAAGGATTTTCTTCAATTTGTATCGATTAAAATTCATTGTGTCTAGTCTTATATGTCTATACTTGCTTATATAGTCTTGTCAGAACTGTCCTTCCTGTCTAGTCTTATCTGTTTAGTCTTGTCTGAGTAGTTTTGTCTTTTTAGTCTTCTCTGTCTATATTTTCATTCTAGTTTTGTCTTTTTAATCTTGTCTGTCAAGTCTTGTCTGTCTTGTCTTGTCTCTGTAGTCTTATCTGTCTAGTCTTATCTGTATAGTTTTGTCTGTCTAGTCTTGTCTGTCTAGTCTTGTCTGTCTGGTCTTGTCTATCTAGTCTTGTCTGTCTAGTCTTGTCTGTCTAGTCTTGTCTGTCTAGTATTGTCTGTCTAGTCTTGTCTGTCTAGTCTTGTCTGTCTAGTCTTGTCTGTCTAGTCTTGTCTGTCTAGTCTTGTCTGTCTAGTCTTGCCTATCTAGTCTTGTCTGTCTATTATTGTCTGTCTAGTCTTGTCTGTCTAGTCTTGTCTGTCTAGTCTTGTCTGTCTAGTCTTGTCTGTCTAGTCTTGTCTGTCTAGTCTTGTCTGTCTAGTCTTGTCTGTCTAGTCTTGTCTGTCTAGTCTTGTCTGTCTAGTCTTGTCTGTCTAGTCTTGTCTGTCTAGTCTTGTCTGTCTAGTCTTGTCTGTCTAGTCTTGTCTGTCTAGTCTTGTCTGTCTAGTCTTGTCTGTCTAGTCTTGTCTGTCTAGTCTTGTCTGTCTAGTCTTGTCTGTCTAGTCTTGTCTGTCTAGTCTTGTCTGTCTAGTCTTGTCTGTCTAGTCTTGTCTGTCTAGTCTTGTCTGTCTAGTCTTGTCTGTCTTTTCTAGTCTTGTCTGTCTAGTCTTGTCTGTCTAGTCTTGTCTGTCTAGTCTTGTCTGTCTAGTCTTGTCTGTCTAGTCTTGTCTGTCTAGTCTTGTCTGTCTAGTCTTGTCTGTCTAGTCTTGTCTGTCTAGTCTTGTCTGTCTAGTCTTGTCTGTCTAGTCTTGTCTGTCTAGTCTTGTCTGTCTAGTCTTGTCTGTCTAGTCTTGTCTGTCTAGTCTTGTCTGTCTAGTCTTGTCTGTCTAGTCTTCGTCTGTCTAGTCTTGTCTGTCTAGTCTTGTCTGTCTAGTCTTGTCTGTCTAGTCTTGTCTGTCTAGTCTTGTCTGTCTAGTCTTGTCTGTCTAGTCTTGTCTGTCTAGTCTTGTCTGTCTAGTCTTGTCTGTCTAGTCTTGTCTGTCTAGTCTTGTCTGTCTAGTCTTGTCTGTCTAGTCTTGTCTGTCTAGTCTTGTCTGTCTAGTCTTGTCTGTCTAGTCTTGTCTGTCTAGTCTTGTCTGTCTAGTCTTGTCTGTCTAGTCTTGTCTGTCTAGTCTTGTCTGTCTAGTCTTGTCTGTCTAGTCTTGTCTGTCTAGTCTTGTCTGTCTAGTCTTGTCTGTCTAGTCTTGTCTGTCTAGTCTTGTCTGTCTAGTCTTGTCTGTCTAGTCTTGTCTGTCTAGTCTTGTCTGTCTAGTCTTGTCTGTCTAGTCTTGTCTGTCTAGTCTTGTCTGTCTAGTCTTGTCTGTCTAGTCTTGTCTGTCTAGTCTTGTCTGTCTAGTCTTGTCTGTCTAGTCTTGTCTGTCTAGTCTTGTCTGTCTAGTCTTGTCTGTCTAGTCTTGTCTGTCTAGTCTTGTCTGTCTAGTCTTGTCTGTCTAGTCTTGTCTGTCTAGTCTTGTCTGTCTAGTTCTTGTCTGTCTAGTCTTGTCTGTCTAGTCTTGTCTGTCTAGTCTTGTCTGTCTAGTCTTGTCTGTCTAGTCTTGTCTGTCTAGTCTTGTCTGTCTAGTCTTGTCTGTCTAGTCTTGTCTGTCTAGTCTTGTCTGTCTAGTCTTGTCTGTCTAGTCTTGTCTGTCTAGTCTTGTCTGTCTAGTCTTGTCTGTCTAGTCTTGTCTGTCTAGTCTTGTCTGTCTAGTCTTGTCTGTCTAGTCTTGTCTGTCTAGTCTTGTCTGTCTAGTCTTGTCTGTCTAGTCTTGTCTGTCTAGTCTTGTCTGTCTAGTCTTGTCTGTCTAGTCTTGTCTGTCTAGTCTTGTCTGTCTAGTCTTGTCTGTCTAGTCTTGTCTGTCTAGTCTTGTCTGTCTAGTCTTGTCTGTCTAGTCTTGTCTGTCTAGTCTTGTCTGTCTAGTCTTGTCTGTCTAGTCTTGTCTGTCTAGTCTTGTCTGTCTAGTCTTGTCTGTCTAGTCTTGTCTGTCTAGTCTTGTCTGTCTAGTCTTGTCTGTCTAGTCTTGTCTGTCTAGTCTTGTCTGTCTAGTCTTGTCTGTCTAGTCTTGTCTGTCTAGTCTTGTCTGTCTAGTCTTGTCTGTCTAGTCTTGTCTGTCTAGTCTTGTCTGTCTAGTCTTGTCTGTCTAGTCTTGTCTGTCTAGTCTTGTCTGTCTAGTCTTGTCTGTCTAGTCTTGTCTGTCTAGTCTTGTCTGTCTAGTCTTGTCTGTCTAGTCTTGTCTGTCTAGTCTTGTCTGTCTAGTCTTGTCTGTCTAGTCTTGTCTGTCTAGTCTTGTCTGTCTAGTCTTGTCTGTCTAGTCTTGTCTGTCTAGTCTTGTCTGTCTAGTCTTGTCTGTCTAGTCTTGTCTGTCTAGTCTTGTCTGTCTAGTCTTGTCTGTCTAGTCTTGTCTGTCTAGTCTTGTCTGTCTAGTCTTGTCTGTCTAGTCTTGTCTGTCTAGTCTTGTCTGTCTAGTCTTGTCTGTCTAGTCTTGTCTGTCTAGTCTTGTCTGTCTAGTCTTGTCTGTCTAGTCTTGTCTGTCTAGTCTTGTCTGTCTAGTCTTGTCTGTCTAGTCTTGTCTGTCTAGTCTTGTCTGTCTAGTCTTGTCTGTCTAGTCTTGTCTGTCTAGTCTTGTCTGTCTAGTCTTGTCTGTCTAGTCTTGTCTGTCTAGTCTTGTCTGTCTAGTCTTGTCTGTCTAGTCTTGTCTGTCTAGTCTTGTCTGTCTAGTCTTGTCTGTCTAGTCTTGTCTGTCTAGTCTTGTCTGTCTAGTCTTGTCTGTCTAGTCTTGTCTGTCTAGTCTTGTCTGTCTAGTCTTGTCTGTCTAGTCTTGTCTGTCTAGTCTTGTCTGTCTAGTCTTGTCTGTCTAGTCTTGTCTGTCTAGTCTTGTCTGTCTAGTCTTGTCTGTCTAGTCTTGTCTGTCTAGTCTTGTCTGTCTAGTCTTGTCTGTCTAGTCTTGTCTGTCTAGTCTGTCTAGTCTTGTCTGTCTAGTCTTGTCTGTCTAGTCTTGTCTGTCTAGTCTTGTCTGTCTAGTCTTGTCTGTCTAGTCTTGTCTGTCTAGTCTTGTCTGTCTAGTCTTGTCTGTCTAGTCTTGTCTGTCTAGTCTTGTCTGTCTAGTCTTGTCTGTCTAGTCTTGTCTGTCTAGTCTTGTCTGTCTAGTCTTGTCTGTCTAGTCTTGTCTGTCTAGTCTTGTCTGTCTAGTCTTGTCTGTCTAGTCTTGTCTGTCTAGTCTTGTCTGTCTAGTCTTGTCTGTCTAGTCTTGTCTGTCTAGTCTTGTCTGTCTAGTCTTGTCTGTCTAGTCTTGTCTGTCTAGTCTTGTCTGTCTAGTCTTGTCTGTCTAGTCTTGTCTGTCTAGTCTTGTCTGTCTAGTCTTGTCTGTCTAGTCTTGTCTGTCTAGTCTTGTCTGTCTAGTCTTGTCTGTCTAGTCTTGTCTGTCTAGTCTTGTCTGTCTAGTCTTGTCTGTCTAGTCTTGTCTGTCTAGTCTTGTCTGTCTAGTCTTGTCTGTCTAGTCTTGTCTGTCTAGTCTTGTCTGTCTAGTCTTGTCTGTCTAGTCTTGTCTGTCTAGTCTTGTCTGTCTAGTCTTGTCTGTCTAGTCTTGTCTGTCTAGTCTTGTCTGTCTAGTCTTGTCTGTCTAGTCTTGTCTGTCTAGTCTTGTCTGTCTAGTCTTGTCTGTCTAGTCTTGTCTGTCTAGTCTTGTCTGTCTAGTCTTGTCTGTCTAGTCTTGTCTGTCTAGTCTTGTCTGTCTAGTCTTGTCTGTCTAGTCTTGTCTGTCTAGTCTTGTCTGTCTAGTCTTGTCTGTCTAGTCTTGTCTGTCTAGTCTTGTCTGTCTAGTCTTGTCTGTCTAGTCTTGTCTGTCTAGTCTTGTCTGTCTAGTCTTGTCTGTCTAGTCTTGTCTGTCTAGTCTTGTCTGTCTAGTCTTGTCTGTCTAGTCTTGTCTGTCTAGTCTTGTCTGTCTAGTCTTGTCTGTCTAGTCTTGTCTGTCTAGTCTTGTCTGTCTAGTCTTGTCTGTCTAGTCTTGTCTGTCTAGTCTTGTCTGTCTAGTCTTGTCTGTCTAGTCTTGTCTGTCTAGTCTTGTCTGTCTAGTCTTGTCTGTCTAGTCTTGTCTGTCTAGTCTTGTCTGTCTAGTCTTGTCTGTCTAGTCTTGTCTGTCTAGTCTTGTCTGTCTAGTCTTGTCTGTCTAGTCTTGTCTGTCTAGTCTTGTCTGTCTAGTCTTGTCTGTCTAGTCTTGTCTGTCTAGTCTTGTCTGTCTAGTTTTGTCTGTCTAGTCTTGTCTGTCTAGTCTTGTCTGTCTAGTCCTGTCCGTCTAGTCTTGTCTGTCTAGTCTTGTCTGTCTAGTCTTGTCTGTCTAGTCTTGTCTGTCTAGTCTTGTCTGTCTAGTCTTGTCTGTCTAGTCTTGTCTGTCTAGTCTTGTCTGTCTAGTCTTGTCTGTCTAGTCTTGTCTGTCTAGTCTTGTCTGTCTAGTCTTGTCTGTCTAGTCTTGTCTGTCTAGTCTTGTCTGTCTAGTCTTGTCTGTCTAGTCTTGTCTGTCTAGTCTTGTCTGTCTAGTCCTTGTCTGTCTAGTCTTGTCTGTCTAGTCTTGTCTGTCTAGTCTTGTCTGTCTAGTCTTGTCTGTCTAGTCTTGTCTGTCTAGTCTTGTCTGTCTAGTCTTGTCTGTCTAGTCTTGTCTGTCTAGTCTTGTCTGTCTAGTCTTGTCTGTCTAGTCTTGTCTGTCTAGTCTTGTCTGTCTAGTCTTGTCTGTCTAGTCTTGTCTGTCTAGTCTTGTCTGTCTAGTCTTGTCTGTCTAGTCTTGTCTGTCTAGTTTTGTCTGTCTAGTCTTGTCTGTCTAGTCTTGTCTGTCTAGTCTTGTCCGTCTAGTCTTGTCTGTCTAGTCTTGTCTGTCTAGTCTTGACTGTTTACTCTTTTCTGTCTAGTCTTGTCTATCTAGTCTTGTCTGTCTAGTCTTGTCTGTCTACTTGTCTGTCTAGTCTTGTCTGGCAAGTCTTGTCTGTCTAGTCTTGTCTGTATAGTCTTGCCTGTCTGGTCTTGTCTGTCTAGTCTTGTCTGTCTAGTCTGTCTAGTCTTGTCTGTATATTCTTGTCTGTCTATACTTGTTTCTCTAGTCTTGTTTTATTTTTCTAGTCTTGTGTGTCTTGTCTTGCCTGTCTAGTCTTGTCTATATAGTCTGTCTGCCGAGTCCTGTCTGTGAAGTCTTCTGTGTTAAGTCTTGTCTGTCTAATCATGACTGACTTATCTTGTCTGTCTACTCTTGTCGATTTAGTTTTGTCTGTTTGTTCATGTCTGTTTAGTTTTCAATCGAATATTAATGTTTTACTGAATTTCCACGGAATTGGTGTTGTCTTCTTTTGGTAATTATTGTTGTTGCCTTTTCGGATTAAAAGAAGTATTTTATTATCTTATTATCACATATCTTAAGATTACTCATTGGACAAGGACCTTGACATTTTCCAACAAACCAAAATAAGAACCAAATAAAAAAAAGGTTAAATTGAAACATTCCTCGCGAAATCTTCTTTTGCATTGACACAAAACTTAATAATAAAAATATGTATTCATTGACAAATCCAAAGTAACAAATCGTCAAGATTTTGGTTTGTTTGTTTATTTTTCTCTTTGAACAGAATTTGTTTTTGGGCAATTTAGAGAAAGTGTTGTTTACGAATTCATTTATACGACGTTAAAACTGCGATATGTTTCGTTTATTTATTTATTAGTTCGACTCGATGAAAATTTGTTTTTTATTGCTAATTCCTTGTATTAGATTAAGAAATCTGTTTGTAAATCTAATCCAATTTGAATATTTTCTACATTCCACACCATTTCCACTCCAATCGAACACTGCGTATTAAATTCTTACTACATATATACATAAATCAATTGAAGTTTTCTTACTTCAGTCCAGATTTAGCTTAAAATTGTGTTTTGAAAATCTACAATCCACTGTTCAACTCAAAAAATCAATTAGTCTAGTTAACCGTAACCAATTTTATCCTAACCCTAGATTAATGTTCTTTTTGGGCTCAGTTTTGCAAGTCTTAGATTAATATCTGTCTAGTCCAGTACTATTAATGGATGGTCTCTTGTTTAAGGTTTGTACACTTTAATTTGAATTTAAACCAATTTTTTAAAATTACATATCATGTTTTCAAAATCTAATGGTTAGACTAACACTTTAGACAACATAAGTTTAGCTTATAGTATTTTTTGTAAATTGGTTAAAATTATTGATATAAAGATGTTAGTCTAGTCCACGCCAAAAAAAATGTATTATTAGTCTTGTCTTGTCCAACAAATTTCCATTATAAGTCTAGTCTAGTCAAACAATATTTCAATATTGGTCTGGTTTTTTAAAATAACAAGTGCTAGGTTAAACTTTGTCCAGTCAAATGTTTAAGTTCTAGAATTGGTGAAACCATTCTACGTTATAGATAATCATACAATCTTAAAACAAATGGAACACAGCCTGAATATATAAATATATTCAGCCTTTCCGGAGCTCTATAACAATTACTGAGTCTTTTTAGGACTACCAAAACAAATCTCACATGAAATTTGTAAGTTATTTTACAGTTCACCTTCATGGCACTCAACAAAAACCATAAAAATAACATTGTTTTTAAGATCATGTCTTTCCGATACCTTGGGTGGATAGCTATCTATGGACGCGTTTCGAGATTTATCTCTCATCAGCACAGCTTTGCTTCCATGAACAATAATTTGTAAACCACACACTTGAAAACCCATATGGTGTTTAGGGTTAGATGTTTATAGTTTTGACATTTTCTGAGAGAGACATGAACTTAGCAGGTTATTGATTGAACTGATAAGATAAAATTGGTGAAACCGTCCTACGTTTTAGATAATCATACAAACTTAAAATAAACGCAACACAGCCTGAATATATAAATTTTAAACTTTCCGGAGCTCTATAACATATACAGCTCCGGAAAGGCTGAATATATTTATATATTCAGGCTGCGTTCCGTTTGTTTTAAGTTTCTTTAGGTTCTAGATTATACTGAATCAAGTTAGGTCTAGTTCTGTAAATTTGTTAAAGTTGGTCATAGAAAGATGTTTGTCTAGTCCAGGGGTCGGCAACTGGTTTTAAGTAAAGAGCCATTTTCCTTCAACAAATTTAATAAATCTTACAAAAGAACCGCATATATGATAGAATCGAAAAGTTTAAAACTGTAGATCAATTTCTATTTCTATTCAGAAATGTTATATATTTAATGAAGTTATAATATTTAATAACGATCTAATTGTTTACGACACCACACGCTAAAGAAAATACAGGAGATGATTATAAATCAGAAAATTGCTATAATGTCACAAGCTCTATCATTTTGATGAAGTTTTAATTTGTTACACTGGATTTATAATATATATTTTGGACGGGCTGAGGAGACTCACGAGCCGCGAGTTGCCGATCCCTGACTTTAGACTCTATTCTAATCCAATAAATTTTCATTATTGGTCTATTCTGGTCCAAGGAATTTTCATTATTAATCTACTCTAGACCAATAAATTTCCATTATTAGTCTAGACTAACCCAACAAATTTCCATTATTTTTTTAGTCTTGTCCAATAAAATTTCTAATCTACTTCAAAAAAATAATTATTAGTCTAGACTAGTCCAACAAATTTCCATTATTAGTATAGACTAGTCCAATAAAATTCTAATATTAGCCTAAAGTTGTTCAATATTAAAAATAGCTGTCATTGTTTGAACCAAATTAATAATAAAATTGAAAGTAGGTGATTTTCATTACGATATCTTCGAATCTATCAATAAATAGCTGGAATTACACTGATATCCTCTGTTACTCTTTGGCACACTTTGCTCAAGATGCGTTGTGTGAGCCGTTCGCTATCCGTCAGTTTCCCTTCAGATAAGAATTTCCGTTGGATAAGGAGCCAACTAGATTTCCTTATCTTAGACTCTAAGGTAGTAATTACACAACTTCTAACTTTATAATCTTTTCACTTTTATAATATCTGTTGGCCCTCAGCCAACTGACAAAAGTTAGTCTTGACCGTTCCCATTACTTGCTTTGACGTACCGAACGGCTCACACAACGCATCTTGAGCAAAGTGTGCCAAAAAGTAACAGAAGATATCAGTGTAATTCCAGCTATTTATTGATAGATTCGAAGATATCGTAATGATAATCTCCTACTTTCAATTTTTTTGTTCAATATATTTTCAAAATTAGTCCAGTCTAGTCCAACAAATTTAAATTATTGGTCATATTTTCATTATTAATCTAGTCTGATTAAAAAAATTCATTATTAGTCTAGACTAGTCCAAAAAAATTAAATTAATAGTCTACACCAGGGGTGGACAACCCGCGGCTAGCGAGCCGCATGCGGCTCTTTTATGTAAATTGTGTGGCTCTTCAGTCCGTCCAAAATATTTATTTTTTTAAGTTTATTGACCTCCTCACATCTGACTTTACTTGTAAAATTGTCTTATTTAGCACATTGAAGGGCAATGCGTTTTTTTAGATTTTTCCAGAGCATTTCTTTGTCAATCGATTTACAAAGTTCGGAAAGATAAAAGCAACATAACCATTTGACACATCCATTTGCTGTACCATCGAAAGAAATTTTAAACCGTTCCAGAAGATTGATAGATCTGAATATAAACTTGAGTTAATATATTGTAAATCAAAATAAGTTTGGTCTTCAAGATTTAGAAACACAACTGGAAAACTTGGAATGAAAAAGGATCAACTTATATTTGAAACATGTAATAGCCTTCCTGAAAGTTAGAATCAATTTGACAAACTCTGTATAATAAAAACAGGGCCCAGTTCAACGACATTAATCTTGAAAGTTTAAAACTAAAGACTTCAAACTACGAACCTGATACAAAATAAATCTGTGCATCAATTTGCTACTAAAAATCTTACTATTGTTTTTTTTTATTGTTAGTAAATTGTTTGCCTTGATTATTTATTTTACAATACGTGAAAATAAATAAATTTATAAAACAATTAAAACGTTATTAAATATCAATTTAATATTATCATGCCTGCGGCTTTTCAATAAGATTTTTTTAAAGAAAATAGCTCTTTACTTAAAACAATTTGCCGACCCCTAGTCTAGAGTAATCTAGAGAGGGTGGTCTAGAGAGAAAGAATTAAATTTCCTTAGTCTAAGCTTGTTCAATATATTTTCATAATTAGTTTAGTCCCGTCCAACAAATTTATGTTATTGGTTTATCCTGGTGCAACAAAGTTACATTATTAGTCTAGTCTAGTCCAATAAATTTCCATTATTAATCTAGACTAATACAACAAATTTCCATTATTTGTCTAGTCTTGTCCAACAAATTCATATTATTAGCGTAATATAGTTCAAAAAATCCATTATTAGTCTAGACTAGTCCAACAAATTTCCATTAATAGTCGAGACTAGTTCAATAAGTTTTCATTATTAGCCTAAAGTTGTTCAAGATATTTCCATTATTGGTCTAAACTAATCCAACTAATTACCGTTATTTGTCTAGTCTTGTCCAACAAATTTTCATTATTAGTCTAGTCTAGTCCAAAAAAATCATTATTAGTCTAGACTAATCTAACAAATTTCCAATATTAGTCGAGACTAGTTCATTAAATATCCATTAGTCTAAGCTGGTTGAATATATTTTCATAATTAGTCTAGTCTAGTTCAACAAATTTAAATTATTAAGTTCAAGCAAATTTCATTATTATCCTAGTGGCCTTAGTCCAACAAATTTCCATTATTAGTCTAGACTATTCCAATAAAGTTCCATTATTAGTCTAAACTTGCTCAACATATTTTCATAATTACTCTAGTCCAATCCAACAAATTTAAATCATTAGTCAAGACTAGTCCAACAAAAATTTCAAATGCATATTAGGATAAATTCAATCTAATCAAATGTTGTAGATTAGCTTTAATCTAGTTAGGTCTTGTCTTTGTAATCCCCTCGAAATTAATCATAGAGAGATGTTAGTCTAGTCTAGTTCATCAATATTCTAGTGCAACCTTGTTATAGACAAGGTTACAAAATTTGCAACCTTGTTTACAAACTTAGTCAAGTCTATAAACTTATTAAAGTTGGCACAGAGCCTGAATATATAAATATATTCAACCCTTCCGTAGCTCTGTAATATTAAGTCTTTTAGGACTACAAAACAAATCTCGTGTGAAATTTGTAAGTTATTTACTAGCTCCTAAGCTCCTAAGCAAGATTATTCTTCTTAACGACTTTAATAACTTTATATGATTATCTATTATGTAGTATAGTTTTACCAATAGCCTAGTCATGTCTGCATGTCTACTAGTTTAACACCAATTTTACTAATTACCTCTGTTCTTTGATGGGGGATTTAGTTTAGTTCTTCGGATTAGATCTACAAATCAGCTTAATCATCAGCTTTAATAAAACGTAAAAAATTCCTTTTTTTTAAATATTTATTGCCTTCATTTATTGAAAGTATTGGCGAAGATTCTCTGTTCATAAATAACAATAAAATTAACTTTCAATAATAAATAAATTTTGAACCTCTGTGCGAACTTTGTGAATTAATTCGAGATGGAAAAAGCGAAATTTATTATATTTATTCAAAAGTAACGAAAACTAAATTCTAACAGTTGGAAAAGTTGGTAGAAAGCTGAATTGTGGACTGTTGTCTTAGATTACATCACAGTCTAGTTAAATCCATATTTATTTACAAAATTAGAACTAAATTGTTCGAAAATCAGTTTAGACTTATTTAGTACTTTCTTACAGTTTTCTCTGTCTAATCATGTTTGCTAATCTTGTTCGTCTATTTAGTCTTGCCTATTTAGCATTATTTGCGTAGTCTCGCTGGCCTATCCTTTTTTGCCTAGTCCTGTCAGCCTGGCTTTATCTGTCTAGTCTTGTAAGTCTAGTTTGGTTCGCCTATTTTTTTCCGTCTAGTTTTGTGTGTATAGTTTTTTCTCTGTAGTCTTGGGTGTCTAGTCTTATCTGTATAATCTTGTCTGTCTTATCTTGTGTGGCAGGTTTGTATATCTAATTTTGTTTGTTTAGTCCAGTCTATCTTGATTTGAACGTCTAGTCTAATCTTGTCTTTTTAGTCTCGTCTTGAATGTCTAGTCTTGTGTGTCTAGTCTTGCTTGTCTAGTCTTCTGCCTAGTCTTGTCTACCTATTCTTTTGTCTCCAATCTTGCCTCTCCAGTCTTGTCTGTCTAGTCTTGTCTGCTTAGTCTTGTCTCTTTAGTTTTGTCTTTCTAGTCTTGCCTCTCTAGTCTTGCCTATCTAGTCTTGTCTGTATAGTCTTGACTGTCTTATTTAGTATGGCAGGGTTGTTTGTCTAGTTTTGTCAGTCAAGGATTGTCTGTCTTATTTTGATTGTGTAGTCTAATCTTGTCTGTTAAGTCTAGTCTTGTCAGCCTAGCCTTGAATATCTAGTCTTGCATGTCTAGCGTCTTCAGTAGAGTAGACTTCTCTGCCTAGTCCTGCCTGCCTAGTCTTGTCTTTCCAGACTTAACTCTCTAGTCTTGTATCTATAGTCTTGTCTGCTTAGTCTCATCCCTTTAGTTTTGTCACGCTAGTCTTGTCTCTCTAGTCTTGCCTTTCTTGTCTAGTCTCTCTAGTCTTATCTCTCTAGTCTTGTCTCTCTAGTTTTATCTCTCTAGTCTTGCCTCTTTAGTCTTGACTGTTTAGTCTTGTCTATCTAGTCTTGTTTGTCTAGTCTTGTCTGTCTAGTCTTGTCTGTCAAATTTTATCTGTCTAGTCTTGTCTGTTTAGTCTTGTCTGTCTAGTCTTCTCTGTTTAGTCTAGTCTTGTCTGTCCAGTCTTGTATGTCTAGTCTTGTTTGTCTTGTCTGTCTAGCCTGGTCTGTCTAGCTTGGTCAGTCTAGTCTTGCCAGTCCAGTCTTGTCGGACTAGTCTTGTCTGTCTGACACCCAAATCTTAAAATATCTATGGAAAGCATCAAAGAAATGCACTTTCCCCATCCACCAAACACCGATATGGGAACAACTAGCGGTAACTGAGGTACCTGAGTTCATACAAGCAGAATTCAAAGCGGCCTGTGACCGCCTCCGAAATGGTCAGAGGCCCAGGACCAGACGGCTTTCCACCTGAAACAATTTAAATCATAGCCAGAAATGCTCCTGAGATTGAATCTACTTATAATTTTATCTATTATCTACCCAAAAGAAGCATCTTTCCAGAGCAAAGAGTACCAAAACCTCTACAGTCTTCTTGTAGGGATATAAAATGACCAAGGACGCAAAAGCTGTGGAACGCTTCGGCTGCTCCAGGTACAAGTTCCTATACGGCAACAAGACGCACCTCCACTTCTTCTGAAATTATTTACCGGCTGGCAACGTTGCCTCGGAGCGGATGTATGAACCGGGAGAGGGGGCTTCCAAATGCCGGGAAGGTACCTCCAGCAATAACCGGAAAAAGAAGCTCTGCGGCGCAGCGGGAGACTTCCGGTTCGATTACTTCAAGGAGCCGAAGGACTTCGATCCGGAGGGCAGGAAGGTTATCGACGAGGCGAGGCGTGCGAAGACGCAGAGGAAAGTCCCCAAGTCGAAGGATGATGGCGGAAGGAAGATCGGCGGGCGGAAGAGGAGGAGGATAGTGTGGCGGCGGCTGAAGCTAGGCGGGGTGTTGTGGGGGTTGGGAAGATGGTGCTGGTTGGGGTTCTCTTGGAAATTAGAGAAGTACAAATTCCTATCTGGTAACAAGACGCACCTCCACTTCTTCTGCAACTATGTGCCATGTTGATTAGATGTCCTTGGAAAACTGCTCGAACATTTGATGCTAAGTGGGATAAAAACGGAACTGAGGGCTAAATCTGATCTCTCTGAAAGACAATTTGGTTTCAGTGAAGGAAAATCTACTGTTTACGCCATCAGGAAGGTTCTCGAGGTAGCCAAAGTGGGTACACGGAGGACTAAAAAGATCTGTACCCTGTTAACCTTAGCCTAAAGAAATGCATTCAACTCGGCATGTTGGCAAAATATCCTAGACGAGGTGACGTCGTGTGGCTTACTATGATGGAGTGATAATATTATGATGGATTGCTCAGACTGGAATTACCAGGAGGTGTGGAAACCAATCGCATTTGCAGATTCCTAGCATTTCTGGTATGGGGGAAGACCAAAATGGGAGTAAGTAAGTAAGTACTTAGGAAGGAGGAGGAAGGAACGATGGTGCAGTACATGCTTGTCTTTGAAAAACAATGGCACGAGATTAATAACATGATCGTAAGAATAGTGTCCCAAAAAGAAAACGATGAAAAGGAAAGAAAAAGAAGTGGAAAACATGCTGAAACCCTGAACCCCTAATCACATTTAATGGAAGAGGATGCAAGGGTAAAATACGACACAACGCACAAAGTGTGATATACCTCCTCGGAGTTATGCGAAGAGCGGTCCCGAGATGTGTGACTTCAATCCAGGGGGACCTCTTGCTCAAGTTAACGAAAGTGCTTGCTACGCCTCCCTTCAAAACAAGTCTTGTCTGTCTAGTCTTCTTTGTCTCGGTTTGTCTGTTTAGTCTTGCCTGTCTGGCCTTGCGTATATAGCATTGCCTGCCTAATTTTGTCTGTCTAGTCATGTCTGCTGTCTAGTCTTGTCTGTCTGGTCTTGCCAGTCTAGTCTTGCATGGCTAGCCTTGTCTGTCTAGTCTAGTCTGTCTAGCCTTGCCTGTCTAGTCTTGTCTGTCTAGTCTTGACTGCCTAGTCTTGTCCGTCTAGTCTTGTCTGTCTAGTCTTTTCTGTCTAGTCTTATATGTCTAGTCTTGTCTGTCTAGTCTTGTATGTTTAGTCTTGTCTGTCTAGTCTTGTCTGTCCAGTCTTGTCTGACCAGTCTTGCATGCCTAGTCTTGCCTGTCTAGTATTGTCTGTCTAGTCTGTCTAGCCTTGTCTGTCTAGTCTTGTCTGTCTAGTGTTGCCTATCTAATTGTCTGTCTGGTCTTGTCGGTCTAGTCTCGTCTGTCTAGTCTTGTCTGTCTAGTTTTTGTTTAGTCTTGTCTGTCTAGTCTTGACTGTATAGTCTGAGTGGTCTTTTTAGCCTAGACTTGTCTGCCCAGTCTTGCTTGTCTAGTCGTATCCATCTAGTCTTGATTGTTCAGTTTTCTCTGTCTCGTCTTGTCGTTCTTATCTTCTCAGTCCAGTCTTATATGTCTAATCTTCTCTGCTTAATATTGTTTGCCTTATCTTATCTATCTAGTATGATCTGCATAGTCCAATCGTGACTCTTTGTCGAGTCTAGTCTTGACTGCCTAGTCTAGTCTTATCTGTCTAGTCTTGTCTTTCAACTTTTGTCGGTTTAGTCTTATCTGTTTAGGCTTAATCTTGTCTGTGTAGTCTTGCTATTTGCATCTAGAATACTCGATCTGGTTTATCCTAGAGTGTTTATTATGTTGTATCTTTTTCAATCATGTGCGCCTAATCCTGATAATCTGTTGTTATCCTGTTTTATCCTTGACGCTTATTATATTTTATAATTTTTTTAGAGTAAAAAAGCAAATTTAAGCAATTTCAACTTTATCTACAACATTTCAATTTTTTGAATCCTGAAAATCATATATTAGTATCTATATGGATGAAATCTATATGGATGAATCCAACAAATATATTTATTATATTATTATTTACGTCTTTGTGAAATATATTAACTAGAGAATCAAGTCTTCTAACTCTTTAATATAAACTACATTGTTAATATTTGTTTGTGTCTAGAATATTTATTAAACTATTTAAAAACTAGAAAAGTTATTGCAAGAATTAGTTTATCACCAACAATTTATTATCAATTATAATTAACTAGTTTTCTCTTTTTCCATCTAAAATTAATACAAAAGCTACAAACACGTCAGGGAAATATTTGAAAGGATCAGCAAGATTTGTCTTTGAAGCGGAGGAAAGTGATATGCTTGAATTTCACCCCCAACAGACACCGATTTAAAAACACCGAAAACCGAAACAACATTCAGCCACAAACCGACCAAGACCTCGTTAAATATTAACAAGAACCTAGTCACAACACACAGTGATTTAGATTACTGTTTCCTTAAAGCTAATCCTAATTAAAAACAGATGATATTTCGTGTGTTGTCGACGCTTAAGGGTTAGGTTTAGGTTTTGGGGCAGTAGTTATCTCTAGGAGACAACAAGCTCTTAAGAGGTAAGTACACGTAAATTAACAGTTAGGTTGCTAACTTGTAGTTATAGTACGGCAGCAGTGACATCAAATATTCAACATTGATTTTAATACTTAATTTTAGGTGTGGGTTAAATGTCTTTTTGTTTGGAACTAGGGTTTATTTTTACACATGCAACATTTAAAAGTTGAAAATAAATTAAGGTTTTTTTATCTTTTGGAAAAATAGAGTTTACTAAGTTTTTTTTTAAGCGTATTAAGTGGATTAAGAGTTAGTCTATACATTTAGTTTTAAATAATAAGTTTGATATTGATAAGACACGCTGCAGGTGATGCTTGAAATCCCTTGTTATTTCATAAATAATTTGGTTTTGGAACTTTATAAGGGAGGAGGAAAAAACTAGAATTATTATATTTTTTTTGGTCGATTAATCTAAATTTTCTCATTATTTAAAGCTCGTTATTACCACCAAGTTAAAGAAACCTAAAAAACTTTGTTTACAAAATCTAAAACTCTCCTTAACACTAAAACAATTTGTTTTCTGCCGAGAAAAACTAAGATTCTTCGTGAGATTTTTTCTACCTTACACAAAGTAAAAACTTTCTAACAAAGTTTTACTTTTCTGCCGTCTGTAATATCTGCCGTTTATTGTGTGTAACTGTGCGTTTCATTCAAAAAATCCGTGTTTTAATTTTCGTTGCAAAATTTTTTTCGAGCGCTTTCGCCTCAACAAACACAATTTGTGACAAATTTCCAGAAACAATCCCTTCAGGGGCTCAAGGTTTTAACCAAAATTTTTGGTCACCAAAAAATTACGCCAGAAAACCACGTAGGTGCTCTTTAGACCCCTGTGTTATTGTAAATATAAGAAACCGCGTTGTCTTGCACAGGAGGAATCTTCCTAGTCGATGAGTTATTGTTATAAAAATGCGAAGATTTTCGCATGCTAGTCGAAGAAGACATCATGGCGACGGTCTCATAATACCTCAACCTCCCACAACACCTCCTACTTTTGATTATAGCCATGAAACCCCTCCTGTACTTCTTATTAAAGAACGCGTATAAAATAGGGTTAATACAAGAGTTAGAAGCTCCTAACCATTGAGCTATAGGCGTAGCAATTTGTAAAATCTCTTCTTCCCAAGTCTCGATCTCTCCGCCAAGCTTAATCCTCGCGAAGATAACGTATAGCGGCAGCCACGATAAAACGAACAAGATAACAACAGCCACCAACATCTTAACAACTTTCACTTTGGACTTCTGTTGCATCCGCTCCATCTGCGCGTCTTTTGTGTCGGTTGGTATGTGCCTTCTCCAGACCTTGATCCAGATTAAAACGTAGCAAAGGGTTATCAGGATCATCGGTAGGATGTAGCAGAAGACCATGTTGGCGATGAGGAAGTAGAGGGCGCCGTTCAAGGAGTCGGGCCAAACTTCGATGCAGAGTTGGACGTCGGGGGCGTCACGGAATATGACGACGAGGTCGAAGAATATGGCCCAGGGCAGCGTTGTTGTTAGAGCTATGAACCATATGAAGACGATCATGATGCGGGCGCGGCGCTTCGTTATCTGGCACTTGAGCGGCCACCAAATGGCGAGGAATCTAGAACATAGGGGTTCATTGTTAATAATGTTATAGGGGTGAAGAGGCGTGGGATGAAGCGGATTTCCTGAGTGTGGGATGCTGTTTTTTTTGTTGGTTTCAGGGTGAAATAATAGAGAGGAAATCCTCGTGAAAGGATGTGATTATTTTAGTTTTAGGAAATACGCAGTTTTTGTTGAGGAAAGTTATAAGTTTTTTATTCCTTGGGGAAATATTAAGGAAGTTTATGTTTCGCTACAGTTTTATCTGATTCCGTAGAGAAGGAAAAGGTTTTGTTGACACGAAATTTGATAAATTGTTGAAATACAGATTATCACATATAGATAAATCAATGATGTCAATAACAATTTTTTGTTGTTTCAATGAAATGTTTCGTTCTTATATTAAACTACAAAGACGTGTTGTAAGTAATCGCGAATTAGTTTTATTAGTTACAAACACAAAACTTCTTTGCTTTATCTCTAATATGTGTAAATAATTACAAGCTAAGATATATTTTATGTTTCATTTCCCTGTGTTGTGTTGTGTTTCATATTCTTGAATGAAGTTTTACGCCCTTTATTAAAATCATAATAAGGAAATATGACAAGAAATAACCTCATAAAGAAGGGCGCATGAGATAAAAATGCAAAAACTCGCGATTACCATATTCTACTCACCAACATCACAAAGAAACAACTCTTCCCAACCGAAAGAAGATTCACTCAACATCCTCCCGTTTTTATGCTCCAGTTTAATTGTTTCCTTAAGATTGCGACAAGCGCAAAAAGCGGGCGGGTTCAGGTCGGGGTTCAAGTTCGGGGCGAGATTAACCTGATGATTCCCGAGAACCTATCAAAGCCGGGACGGTCCGACAATAAAAGCAAACGTGCGTATAAAACGGGAACGTGGCCCAGAAACGGAGATTTGGACGAGTAGGAACTGTAATTAGTTTTAACGAGAAATGGGAAAAAAGGGGTACAGGATTGTTAGCTGTGAATGGATTTGTCACTCAGTGTTTTGACAAAGTTTCTTTTTTTTAAGGAATTTATGGAGGAAACAATGATTAACATTTTTTACAGGGTGCGGCAAACGCTTTAAAAAAATTAAAGGTTTAATAACGCATCAATTACTAATAAAAAACAAATTCTTTGTTCTTCTTGACAGGACTAGATAAGACTACACAATTTCATTCTAAATAAAATATAAACGAGAGTGGGAAAGACTAGTTATGTAAAGGACTAGACTAGTTAACTAGATTAACTAGATTGTTTGAACCTTGTATATTATTAGTAAAGACAGTTTGTTCTTCTAGATTCTAGATTGCGTCTAAATTGGAATATAATATTTTCTAATCTATATAGTTCAAATGTTTTCTAGTCTAGATAGTATTGTAGGTCTAGGATTTTGCGTTTTATCTAGAAGGATAATGTTTGTTTTAATGTAACTAGATGACCATTAACGAGTGAAACTACAACTTTAAAATCCTCACCGTGAACAAATCCTCCGATTTTAAGGCCAAACATCAAATTCGCATTATGTCTCAAATTGCAGATATGTGTTTGACCTTTCCTCCAAGATTCCAATTACCGCGGGAGAACAATTTCTACATAATCCGTCCAACCCACTCCAACCGATCAACATAAAGCGAATAACGAAAACCACCCGATCACACAAAACTTCGCAGATCAAATCAAGTCAGAATCGACTTAATTCGCACTTATTTCTCGACCTGTTGCTCACTGCATTTATTTATGAATTCTTTGACCCATTTTTTGTCATTCTACTTCTGCTAGAAAATGTTGATTAATTAATGCAATTTATTAATCGATAAGTTGTCTTATTTATTAATTGATTTACATATTGTGTGAGTGTGTTTTTTTGGACGCAATATTTGACGTAATGGTGTCAAATAAACACAGTAATTTCTGAATAAGGTTTCTGCAATAGCTCACAATGGAACCATTTGATTCACGTGGGATTTCCTAAGGTTTCTGTTGTTCTTTAAGGAGCGAACATAATTTGATAATATCTGGGTATCTAGACAAGAGATTTATTTCAAAAATATTTTTAATTTAATCCAAATTGTTTTAAATCTAGAATGTTCATTGTGTGGCTCGAGAAATATTTGTTTAAAATATATAGGAGCATATACAGTCTAACTAGTCAAGAGTATAGAGATGAAACTAGTCAGATAAGAGTAAACAATCTAGCATCGACTAAACTGTTTCAATCGTATCTGTCTAGTCTTGTATTGTCTGTCTAGTCCTGTCTGTCCAGTCTAGTTTGTCTAGTCTTAACCGCCTAGCCTTGTCTGTCTAGTCTTGTCTATCTAGTCTTGTCTGTCTAGTCTTATCTGTCTAGTTCTGTCTTGCCCCTAGTCCAGTCTATTGAGTTCTGTTGCTGCAATATTGATTATCTAATCTTGTTTGCCTTGTTATATTTAAACACCTTAAACATTATCTTAAACATTGAATATAATGACTATTTGTGATATAGTTAGCAAGGGTAGCACGAATGTAGCTAAGGGCTTTAAGTAATATCGAATACAATAGTCGTTTGTTTTGAAGATTAGTAGATATCCAATAGCAAATAACCCTCAGGGCAGAACCCTTTGAACTAACTAAATTACTCAGTCCGCTAAACCACACCTATTTCAGGCGCAAGTTTTCATAGCAAATTGCGTTTACCTTGCGAAATCGATAGCTAGAATCTCCAAATAAAAATCAATCCCAAATTAATTTATATACCTACCTAAAGGGGATTCGTCAAAATAGTTTTGGTGCGTAAATCGAATTTGAGGGTTATGTATATTGTGTGGGGCAAATGCGAAAGTTTTGACATATAGATAATAGATCTGGTTTTGCGTCTTCATATACTATATATGTATTATACAGTATCTTCAAATGCATATATGAATTATATCATATATGTGTGATATGTATGATATGTGTGATTTATGTATAAATGTTCATGTCGTACTTGGGTTTGGAATCTGTGTCGATTTTGTTTGGTTACAAGTTCAAGTGCGGCGTTAGAGTAAAAGGTTAGTCAGAGATTTCGGGTATAAAAAGATTTGTGAGAGTTTGCGATGGCAGACTCAGTTTCAAGCCAAGTCAGTACAAACATCATCAAATATGTTCAAATTTGTGAGTAGTGTTGTTCTTATTTTGTGATGATTTTTTTACGGATTTTGAAAAATCGCGATTTGCAAAGCAAATACTCTAACATTTTTGAAATTTGTCCGTTTGCAATAACAAATATTTATTTGTCGAGAAAATTACCACAATCTGTAACCTAAAACTTAATTTCAAAAATTTATAAAATTTAAATTAAATTTAAAGCCGCACTACGGTTTTCTCCCGCGAGCGTTAACCCCTATAACACACAGTGCGCTATGGGAAAAATCAGTCGCGGGAAAAAACAGCAAATGAGTCCGCTTGTATTAGCCTACTTGAGTCACAATATCACCGCAAATAGTGCGGCCTAGGCCTTACCAAGCAAACCCTTGTGGTTAAAACGTAGTGGCTCAAGATTTTCTATAAACAAATCTATAAATAAACCAAATTTTGGACTTTTTTAAATTCGATTGAATTACTGAAAAAAATCTTAATTTGACAGTATTTTCTATAGAAAAAAACTCATAAAAGCATTTATATTAGTTGTGGTTCATTCCAATTCTAAATGTTGTTTAAAATTCAAACAACGATCAATTTAATGAAAGATTTTCTATGTTCAAAATTTATCTACTAACAACGCAAAGATCTGTAAAAACAAGATCAATTTGCTCCAAAACCTTCCAGAACATTCTCCTAAAATTCACCCAAATTCATCCCAAAATTGATTCCAAAAACTGCTCATGTAATTCGCACACTAATTCCTTTTAATTTGCAGGTTGTATTCGCCGCTGTGTTGGCTTACGCCTATGCTGCTCCAGGACTAGCTGTAGTAGCAACTCACCCAGTTGCTACTAGCCACCAATCTGTGGTGCAATCCCACACTCCAGTGGTTAAATCTGTGCCAGTCGTAGCTGTTCATTCAGCTCCAGTTTTACACGCTGTACCAGTTGTACATGCCGCTCCAGTCGTACACGCTGCTCCAGTTGTTCCAGTAGTTAAGGCAGTACACGCAGTACACGCAGTACATGCCGTTCCAGTAGTCAGGGCCGCTCATGTTGCGCACTCCGCTCACGTACTACATGCAACTCCAGTCGTACACGCTCCAATTGTACATGTGCATTAAGTTTGATTTTGTAAATTCGTAATTTATTTGAATAAAAAATATATTTTATAAGAAAATGTATGGCATTTTTCTTGCATAGATTCAGATGGTTGTTGTAATATTTTTAAGAAGTTTTTTGTTTGTTATATGAAAAACTTTACTTTGTGTAGATTTGGTTTGAAAATTGTTGAAGGTGCGAAATGAAATTGAAATTGATTTTAAATTTCGGCAGAACTGTGAATTCTTGTAACAATTTGAGATTGTTTTAGAAGGTTTTTGCGTGGATTTTTGTAAAGCTTCATTGCTATGTATTTTATTGGTGACTTAATTTAATCTTCGGATTCGTGATGGAATCGCGACTTTAATTAAAAGATAACTGATAAGATTTTGAATAGTTAAAACTACAAGATTGGATCGAGCGAGAATATGTGTTTTAATTTGGGTTAGGTTTGAAGATCTATTGATCTTAAGAAATCTTATATGCAAGGTGGGCCATTTAACGACCACCCCAAATATCTCCGTTATCTTTAGAGTGACGGAAAAAGGGCTGAAAAATAGTGGTTAAAAATACATTTTTGTCAATGTCATAGTTTATGCGTCCGCAAGGTCATCAATGGTTTTTCAAATGCGAACATTTTATTTTTTTATCAAGAAATTGTAGCTACTATTCACACGAATCCAGCCATCTATGATATCATGACCTTTGACCTTTCTTTTTGCGTGGATTAACACTGCCCCTTTCACGGAATAAATGAATAATTCGGTCGAAACATCGACGGGAAAATGATTTCTGTCAGGATAAAGTTGTGCATAAAGTTCCTGCGCTTGCACAAAATTCCTACCAGTCTCACCATGAATCAGAATCATATCCTCTTTCTCTGCTTGACTGTGCAATACTATTTTCGATGCGGTTATTTTCAATGGATACACTTGTCAAATCATTTCAAGGTCATGATATCATAGGTCATGGATTCGTCTGATTATTGGCTACAATGTCTTGATACAAAAATAACATGTTCCCATTTGAAAAACCATTGATCACCTTGAGAACGCATAAACTGTGACCTTGACAAAAAAGAATTTTTAACCACCGTATTAGCCCTTCGAAATCAATAAAATTCCCTTTTCACAATTTTTCCGTTACTCTAAAGGGAACGGATATATTTGGTGTGGTCATGTTAAATGGCCCACCTTGTATATATTCATTTATTTCGTTTCTACAGAAACAGATAACCACATTAAAAACAAATATAATTATGTATGTAAATAAATTGTCATTTTTGGTTGATTGAGTGTAATACCGTGCAATGGTTGCCTGGACTTTATCGAGGGTTAAGGAGTTGTTCGTTCAGGGGTGATGTCAAGGATGAATTGGCCTAATGTCCGGTTGTTCCTTTCTATCCATGTGAGGAGGTGGTATCTTTCTGCTGTCGACCCGCAGTAGCGGCATACACAGGTTTCTTCTGCTTGGTGGTATTGTTGATTGGAGCATATAAGGTGATGGAAACCGTGCTAGGTTGCACGGGTTAGTATGTGGCGTTTTTTTTTTATTGTTTACTCTCCAACACTGTGTGTGGAAGGCGGGGCCGTCAGTGTATCTCTTGTATGTGAATTCCATATTTTTATTTTCTGTTATTTCTCTGTAGGACTCCTTGGTTTCGGGTGGTATGCCTTCAAAGCTTTCCATGGTGTATTCTCCCATTGTGTTTGAGTTTGCTAGGTGGAAGGTGAATGTGTTTGAGGTATTCTTGGGGTGACTTTCCTTTTTTAGGTATCTCGCCTTTTTCTTATCAAGCCCTATTAGGTGATTTGCGGTCAGGAGGTTGCACAGAGATTAGCACAGAGATTAGCACAGAGACAAGCAGTACGTTAGGACAGGACAGAATTTTATATTGAATAGTTTTACTGCCGTCATTAGACTCAGGGCTCTCAGGGCAAGTTCCTGATTGTTCCGATGATTTGAGCCGCTTTCTTGCCCTTTTCTGCAATGTGTTTTGAGAGTGTAAGTGTCGTTTGCATATAGTCACTCCCAAGTATTCGTAGTCGTTTACCGGTTCTAGCTGGTGGCTTCCTATGTTGACCTTGTAGGAGTTACGGGTCCTCCCGCCCTTTCTGAACTTCATGAATTTACTTTTATAGTGGTTTATTGATAGCTTGTTGTCTATGAACCAGGTATTTAGTCGATTCAGGCTCGCTTGTAGCACTATTAGGTTTTTGGAGTAGATGACCAGGTCATCAGCATACATGATGCAGTCTGTGTCTGGAATTTTGATGAATTCTGGTAGGTCTTTGAAATAGATTAGAAAGAAGGTGGGACTTAGATTGTCGCCCTGCATCAATCCCTGTTTTTGAGGAAATTCGACAGAAAGTTCCCTCCTGTTGTCGATTCTTATGAAGTTCGTGGCTAGCATTGATCGTATGAAGATAAATGTTTTCCCTTTGACACCCACTTGGCTTAGATTTCCACATAGTATTTTCCTATTCACTTGGTCATACGCCTTGCGGAAATCGATGAAGGTAGCATAGAGCGATCCCCGGGGTGCAAAGCAGGCCGTTTGTACTTCGGAGGTTAGTTGATTAATTGTATCTTTGCAAGTTCTATTTCTTCTGAACCCGAACTGCTCTACAGGTAGAATGTCTTCCAGATGATACGATGATCATCTGTGATGATGATATGTGAGTGCTGTTTATGATTTTCGTTAGTAGTTTCAGTTGTGTTGGGAGTAGTGCTATACCTCTGAATGATTTAGAGATCTGGATATGAATCAGAACAGCCAAGTGCCTGGAAACTTATAAAAAATCTTAACAACGACCCCACAAGTGCTACTCGAACCTGACACTGGTCAGTTCAGACAAGATCGCACACCAACTGCAGGGATTCAAGTGATCCAGACAACGAAATCTACTGTCCATCTGAGCCACAAGCAGTGGATTAAAAACCGCCATTAACACCATAAAAAATAACAAGGTTGAAGATCATCTAGTCCCAAGGTGATCTAAGAACATAACAAATAAAAGATTTTGGAACTGCAACCATTACATGGATCACCAACTTAATGAACTGCAGTGCAAGGACGTTGCAAATCCAAAAAAATGTAGAGGAAGGCTCGAGTAGTCTCGCTGTTGAAACCGGGAAAGGATTATGCAGAACCTAAAATCTTTCGACCTGTATCATTACTATGTCATCTCTTCAAAGCCTTCGAAAGAATGATACTGAATCGCATATCTGGCAAAGTTGACGAAAGCATAATACCAGAGCAAGCAGGGTTTACACCGGGAAGGTCTTGCTGCGCCCAAGTTCTAAACTTAACACAACATATTGAAGATGGCTTCGAGCGCAAGCAAGTTACCGGTGTAGCCTTTATAGACCTGACAGCGACATTTGATACCGTAAACAACAAAAATGCAGTGGAGAAATTGTATCAGTGGAGAAATTGTATCAGTGGAGAAATAAATCTTACCAAGAACTATCGCCTAGCTGGACCGGTAAAAACTCTGTTGCAGAACAGGCGCTTCTATGTTACAGTGCAGGGAAAAAGGAGTCGATGGAGAGACCAGAGAAACGGCCTAACACAGGGAAGTCTACTGCCTTCTCTGTCTTTCAACGTATACATAAATGACCAACCAACTGACCAATAGACACGTCGCTTCATCTATGTGGATGACAAAGTCATCTTCGCACAGGGGAAAAGCTTCGAAGAGGTCGAGAATAAACTAACTACAGTCTTAGAAAACATAGCACAGTACTACGACATAAACCATTTGTAGCCGAACCAGTTGAAGCGAGAAATAATGACGCATGCAAAAAGCTGAATATCACATTGAGCGAACAAGAGCTCATAAACATACGACTCTAAATATACGACACTCCAATGTACCTGGACGTAACATTGGACCGCACACTTTCTTTCCAAAAACACTGCCAGAATACAAAGACCAAAGTTTGTGCTAGGAATAATACCATCCGGAAGCTCACTGGCACAACATTGGGAGCGCAGCCTGACCTGCTGCGTACGTCTGCCCTTGCCCTCTGTTTCTCCGCTGCCGAGTATGCGGCACAAGTGTGAACTCAGTTCACACAAGACATGTCGACGTGGCCCTGAATGAGACGTGCAGAATGACAACAGGCTGCCTGAGACCGATACCTGTCGAGAAGCTGTACCATCTATCTGGAATTGTCCCAGCATACGTCAAACGCAAAGTAGCATCCGTAACAGAGCGGCAGAAGCTGATCGGAGATAGGCGGCACGCTCTATACGACCAACAACCAGAACGGCGACGACTCAAATCAAGGAAGACCTTTCTCCAACATACGCAACAACTGCAGACATGCCCAAAACAACGCCGCTTAGAACTATGGAAAGAACAACACTCAAACCTGCGGACCGAACCCAGAGAGGAGCTGCCACCGGGAAAACTTTTAACATACGCGACATGGAAATCACTGAATGTACTAAGGACAGTACTAGAAGACAGAATGTACTAAGTACTAAGGAATGTAAATCGAACAGGATGAGATGGCGAATGCCTGTGGATGACGAGCTGTGTGAATGCAGGGGGCTTCAGAGCGACAGCCACCTTCACAGATGTTCCAACATGGGAGAGGCGTGCACGATGGAAGACCTAATTGTGGCAAATGACAGGGCGATAGATACTGCCAACTATTGGAAAGAAAGGGCCTGAATGTAAATACTGGCGTCTTGGACGCGGAAATGAAATTAATGTATGTATGGGAATTCCAATTCAGTTTTAATGAACTAAATCGAATATGCGCAAACCAATATCCAATTTGATTATTCATAGAGATTTAATGATATTGAAAAAGCGAAAGAATGCGAGTGACAAATTATAATATTGCTTTAAATATATATTATATATTTATATATTTTCTATAACTTTTTATTCAAAGTAAAGTTGTTTAAAATGATTAGTTATACCATTTGCTAGTGACTTTGATGCTTGGAAACTTTTCGGATTTAGATAAGTGGCTGTTCTTGTCTGTCTAGTGCGAATTTAAAAAAGTTATTTTAATTGCAATTAGGCATCAACGACGATTTTAATGAAACCGCGAATGTTATTCCGTTTCGGCGGGTTTCAAGTTCAAGTGCGGCGTTAGAGTAAAAGGTTAGTTGGAGATTTCGGGTATAAAAAGATTTGTGAGAGTTTGCGATGGCAGACTCAGTTTCAAGCCAAGTCAGTTCAAACATCATCAATCATGTTCAAATTTGTGAGTAGTGTTGTTTTTATTTTGTGATGCTTTTTTGACGGATTTGGAAATAATTGCGATTTGTAAAGCAAATTCGCTAGAATTTTTAAAATTTGTCCGTTTGCAATAACAAATATTTATTTATCGAGCAAATTACCATAATCTGTAACCTAAAACTTAATTGCAAAAACTTATAGAATTTTAATTCAATTTAAAGCCGAGACCAAACTACGGTTTTTTCCCGCGAGCGGTAATCGCTATAACCGCGAAACCGCTCGAGAAAGACACAGTACGCTATTCGAAAAATCAGTCGCATGAAAAAACCGCAAGTGAGGCCGCTTGTATTAGCTTATTTGAGTCACAAAATCACCGCAAATAGTGCGGCCTAGGCCTTACCAAGCAAACCCTTGTAGTTAGTCGCTCAAGATTTTCTATAAACACATCTATAAATAAACCAAATTTTGTACATTTTCAAATTCGATTGAATTACTGAAAAAAATCTTAATCTGACAGTATTTCCAATAGAAATAAACCCATAAAAGTATTTAGCTTAGTTATGGTTCATTCCAATTCTAAATGTTGTTTAAAATTCAAACAACAATCAATTTAATGAAAGATTTTCTATGTTCTAAATTTATCTACTAACAACACACAGATCTGTAAAACGAGATCCATTTCCTCAAAAATCTTCCAGAACATTTTTCTAAAACACAGCCAAATTCATCCTAAAATTGATTCCAAAAACTGCTCATGTAATCCACACACTAATTCCTTTGTATTTCTAGGTTGTATTCGCTTCAGTTTTGGCTTACGCCTACGCTGCTCCAGGACTAGCTGTAGTAGCAACTCACCCAGTTGCTACTAGTCACCAATATGTGGTGCAATCCCACACTCCAGTGGTTAAATCTGTGCCAGTCGTAGCTGTACATTCAGCTCCAGTCGTACACGCTGTACCAGTCGTGCACGCCGCTCCAGTCGTACATGCTGCTCCAGTTATTCCAGTAGTTAAGGCAGTACACGCAGTACATGCTGTTCCAGTAGTCAGGACCGCTCATGTTGCGCACTCCGCTCATTTAGTACATGCAACTCCAGTCGTGCACGCTCCAATTGTACATGTGCATTAAGTTTGATTTTGTAAATTCGTAATTTATTTGAATAAAAAATATATTTCATAAGAAAATATATGACATTTTCCTTGCATTGATTTAGATGGTTGTTGTAATATTTTTAAGAAGTTTTGTGTTTTTATACGAAAAACTTTTCTTTGTGTAGATTTGGTTTGTAAATTGATTGAGTTGCGAAAACGTTCTTGTAAAAAACAAGATTGTTTAAAAATGTTTTAGCGTGGAGTTTTGAAAGGATTTATTGCAATGTATTTTATTGGTGACTTAATTTAATCTTCGGATTCGTGATGGAATCGCGACTTATTGAAGTCGCGGTTCCATCACGAATCCAAAGATTAAATTCAAACCCAAATTAAAAGAGATTTGTTAGCTCGATCCAATCTTGTAGTTTTAACTATACCATATCCTTTTAGTTATCTTTTAATTGTAAAAGATAACTAGAGGGATTTGGAATAGCTAAAACTACAAGATTGGATCGAGCAAACAAATCTCTTTTAAATTAGGTTCGGATTGAAGAACTATTGATCTTAAGGATTCTTGAAAATTAATTTTAGCAACAGATGAAACTGAGCAAAATATGGAGAATTTTAGAAGTTTTTGAAATACCGTGCCAAGCAATAAAACCATTTTTTTAAATAAATAAGATTTCGAACTAACGGATGTATCTGTTGCAAGCAAGATACTTTTCAGCCCATTATCCTAGGCTGGTGTTTGCCCTATGTGTGGTTGTTATTTTTATTTGACGCTTGGTTGTTATCATAGTCTGATGATCGGCGAGAAATTCGTCAACGAGCGGCCTATAAAAGTTCGTTAATCATCTGTCAATGAGTGGCCGTAGATTCATACCAATCATCGGTCATTGAACGGCTATTAATTGTATGCCAATTAAAAACCGACGAGCCAATGGTTTATCAGGATTGGCCCAGTTGAAAAGACTTTTATCGGCCGATTAGGGCTAATCTATGGGTCTATTTGTTTCTAAATTCTCTGGAAAATTAGCCGTTCGTAGAGTTTAAAGAGATGGCACAGCAGTGATATTGGGCGGTAGCTGTTTGGCAGGTCGGTATTCATCCCAGGTTTGGGTATGGAAATTACCTTTGCTCTTCGCCACATTTTGGGTATTGTGTATGATTTTAAACAGTTGTTAAGAAAGGCCAGTAGCCAGGTTTTAGTTTTCCCTCAGAAATGTTTGACCTGTTCTTTAAACATACCTCCTACCCCTGGAAAACCTTCCGTTTTTCATGGTGTTTATTGCTTGGTTAGGTTCTTTTATAGTAAAACCCTCGCCCAGCAGGTTAGTTTCGTTGCCAGCGTCTCTGATTAGGTTCTCTTTACTTGTTTTCTGTTGTGTTTTCCCATTTAGTAGTAGCTGGTGGGCTACTTGATTTGGTGTAACATTGGATGTTTGTTTCGGTGCTTAGTTTTTTTATTGTGTTCCAGGCCATCTTACTACTGTGAAGAAAATGGACATGTGTCATGTCCATTTTCTCCAGAGTTTCCAGCCACTTTGTTTGTCTTGCTTTGCTCAGTTCGGTTAGCAGTGCTGAGCCGCATTCGATGGTATCGTCGTTAAAAGGATCTTCTTCATATAGCTTGTTATATCGTTCCATTAGGCTTTTAGTATCGTTTGATACTTTGAGTATGTACCGCTGACTACAGCCTCTTGGCATGTGTTCCTTAGATGTGCGCTTGACCAATTCCACAAAAACATCGCAGTTGTTTGGAGTTGATTCGATTGTATGGATTTCATAGTCGAGGGTTTTTGTGAAACCATTCCAGTTTGCCTTTTTAAAGTTAAAACGTCTTCTAAACGGGATTCTTGGTGTTTTTAAAGCGTAGTAAAGGTTTATACCAATGGGGCGATGCAGACTCCTTGGTATAGGGTTGTAGACAACCTTTGTACACTGTTGCTCAATGTTTCCAGATGCGAAACAAAGGTCCGGGTTGTAGCCTCGTTTCTATATCTCGCTATTAAAAAAGCAGGGTAGTTTGGGGTCATGAATCAGTGATAGACCGTTTGCCTCAGCCCATTCTTCCACAAGATCTCCATTTGAGTCGTGGTGGTCATATCCCCAGGTAATGTGGTGACTGTTAAAATGATCAATATCGAATTTTGTGTTTCTTGTCTGGAAGTTGTTTGTATGAGAAAAACTGTATTCCTTTCCTGGTGGATTGTATGCAGAGGTTACTGTAAGTTTTCCAATTTCTACCGTCAGAGATTCAATGTCGTCTTGGTTATTTGTTGCTACCGATGAAATAGCAAGAGAGGGCTTAGTGAAAATTGCACTTCCATATATATTATGGGATTTCAATGCTTAGGTTCATTCCAGTGACGGCCGGCCTACTCGAATTTTCATCTCTGTGTGTTTCCTAGATATGAAGTGTGTCGTAGTATTTCTAGTTTCACATAACTGGGAGAGTATGTCCTGGCTAGTTTCTCGTGATTTCCTCGATATTAAAAAGTTCTTTTAATTTGAAACAGTTCTTTTAATTGCAATTCGGAATCCACGACGATTTTAATGGAACTGCGAATGTTATTCCGTTTCGGCGGGTTTCAAGTTCAAGTGCGGCGTTAGAGTAAAAGGTTAGTCGGAGATTTCGGGTATAAAAGATTTGTGAGAGTTTGCGATGGCAGACTCAGTTTCAAGCCAAGTCAGTTCAAACATCATCAATCATGTTCAAATTTGTGAGTAGTGTTGTTTTTATTTTGTGATGCTTTTTTGACGGATTTGGAAATAATTGCGATTTGTAAAGCAAATTCGCTAGAATTTTTAAAATTTGTCCGTTTGCAATAACAAATATTTATTTATCGAGCAAATTACCATAATCTGTAACCTAAAACTTAATTGCAAAAGCTTATAGAATTTTAATTCAATTTAAAGCCGAGGCCAAACTACGGTTTTTTCCCGCGAGCGGTAACCGCTATAACCGCAAAACCGCTCGAGAAACACACAGTACGCTATTCGAAAAATCAGTCGCATGAAAAAACCGCAAGTGAGGCCGCTTGTATTAGCTTATTTGAGTCACAAAATCACCGCAAATAGTGCGGCCTAAGCCTTACCAAGCAAACCCTTGTAGTTAGTCGCTCAAGATTTTCTATAAACACATCTATAAATAAACCAAATTTTGTACATTTTCAAATTCGATTGAATTACTGAAAAAAATCTTAATCTGACAGTATTTCCAATAGAAAAAAACCCATAAAAGTATTTAGCTTAGTTATGGTTCATTCCAATTCTAAATGTTGTTTAAAATTCAAACAACAATCAATTTAATGATAGATTTTCTATGTTCTAAATTTATCTACTAACAACACACAGATCTGTAAAACGAGATCCATTTCCTCAAAAATCGTCCAGAACATTTTCCTAAAACACAGCCAAATTAATCCTAAAATTGATTCCAAAAACTGCTCATGTAATCCACACACTAATTCCTTTGTATTTCTAGTAGCAACTCACCCAGTTGCTACTAGTCACCAATCTGTGGTGCAATCCCACACTCCAGTGGTTAAATCTGTGCCAGTCGTAGCTGTACATTCAGCTCCAGTCGTACACGCTGTACCAGTCGTGCACGCCGCTCCAGTCGTACATGCTGCTCCAGTTATTCCAGTAGTTAAGGCAGTACACGCAGTACATGCTGTTCCAGTGGTCAGGACCGCTCATGTTGCGCACTCCGCTCATGTAGTACATGCAACTCCAGTCGTGCACGCTCCAATTGTACATGTGCATTAAGTTTGATTTTGTAAATTCGTAATTTATTTGAATAAAAAATATATTTCATAAGAAAATATATAACATTTTCCTTGCATTGATTTAGATGGTTGTTGTAATATTTTTAAGAAGTTTTGTGTTTTTATACGAAAAACTTTTCTTTGTGTAGATTTGGTTTGTAAATTGGTTGAGTTGCGAAAACGTTCTTGTAAAAAAACAAGATTGTTTTAAAATGTTTTAGCGTGGAGTTTTGTAAGGCTTTATTGCAATGTATTTTATTGGTGATTTAATTTAATCTTTGGATTCGTGACTCATTGAATCGCGACTCATTGAAGTCGCGGTTCCATCACGAATCCGAAGATTAAATTCAAACCCAAATTAAAAGAGATTTGTTAGCTCGATCCAATCTTGTAGTTTTAACTATACCAAATCCTTTTAGTAATCTTTTAATTGTAAAAGATAACTAGAGGGATTTGGAATAGTTAAAACTACAAAATTGGATCGAGCAAACAAATCTCTTTTAAATTAGGTTCGGATTGAAGAACTATTGATCTTAAGGATTCTTGAAAATTAATTTTAGCAACAGATGAAACTGTGCAAAATTTGGAGAATTTTAGAAGTTTTTGAAATACCGAGCAATATAACCATTTTTTTAAATAAATAAGATTTCGAACTAACGGATGTATCTGTTGCAAGCAAGATACTTTTCAGCCCATTATCCTAGGCTGATGTTTGCCCTATGTGTGGTTGTCATCTTTATTTGCGCTTGGTTGTTATCATAGACTGATGATCGGCGAGAAATTCGTCAATAAGCGGCCTTTAAAAGTTCGTTAATCATCTGTCAATGAGTGGCCGTAGATTCATACCAATCATCGGTCATTGAACGGCTATTTATTGTATGCCAATTAAAAACCGACGAGCCAATGGTTTATCAGGATTGGCCCAGTTGAAAAGACTTTTAGCGGCCGATTAGATTAGAGAGGTTACTGTAAGTTTTCCAATTTCTACCGTCAGAGATTCAATGTCGTCTTGGTTATTTTTTGCTACCGATTAAATAGCAAGGGAGGGCTTAGTGAAAATTGCACTTCCATATATATTATGGGATTTCAATGCTTAGGTTCATTCCAGTGACAGCCGGTCTACTCGAATTTTCATCTCTGTGTGTTTCCTAGATATGAAGTGTGTCGTAGTATTTCTAGTTTCACATAACTGGGAGAGTATGTTCTGGCTAGTTTCTCGTGATTTCCTCGATATTAAAAAGTTCTTTTAATTTGAAACAGTTCTTTTAATTGCAATTCGGAATTCACGACAATTTTAATGAAACTGCGAATGTTATTCCGTTTCGGAGGGTTTCAAGTTCAAGTGCGGCGTTAGAGTAAAAGGTTAGTCGGAGATTTCGGGTATAAAAAGATTTGTGAGAGTTTGCGATGGCAGACTCAGTTTCAAGCCAAGTCAGTTCAAACATCATCAATCAAAATGTTCAAATTTGTGAGTAGTGTTGTTACTATTTTGTTATGCTTTTTTTATGGATTTGGAAATAATTGCGATTTGTAAAGTAAATATGCTAGAATTTTAAAAATCTGTCCGTTTGCAATTACAAAAATTTATTTATTGAGCAAATTTCCATAATCTGTAACCTAAAACTTAATTGTACAAATTAACTGAATTTAAATTCAATTTTACCAAATAAATCTTTGTAGTTACAAGGTAGTCGCCCAAGATTTCCTATAACCACATGTAAATATATAAAAATAAATCAAATTTTGAACATCAAATTCGATTGCATTTCTGAAAAAAATCTTAATATGACAGAATCTCCAATAGAAAAAAAATTCCAATTTGAAATTTAGTTTAAAATCCAAACAACAAACAATTTAGTCAAAGATTTTCCAAGTTCTAAATTTATCTACCAACAACACAAAGATCTGTAAAAACAAAATAAATTTCCTCAATAACCTTGCAAAACATTTTCCTAAAATCCACCCAATTTCATTTTAAAGTTGATTCCAGAAACTGCTCATGTAATCCACACAATAATTCCTTTAAATTTCCAGGTTGTATTCTCAGCTGTTTTGGCTTACACCTACGCTGCTCCAGGACTAGCTTTAGTAGCAACTCATTCAGTAGCTACTAGCCACCAATCTGTGGTGCAATCCCACACTCCAGTGGTTAAATCTGTGCCAGTCTTAGCTGTTCATTCAGCTCCAGTGGTACACGCTGTACCAGTCGTGCACGCCGCTCCAGTCGTACATGCTGCTCCAGTTGTTCCAGTGGTTAAGGCTGTACACGCAGTACATGCTGTTCCAGTAGTCAGAACCGCTCATGTTGCTCACTCCGCACATGTTGTACACGCAACTCCAGTCGTGCACGCTCCTGTTGTTCATGTACATTAAGTTTTATTTTGTAAATTCGTAATTTATTTGAATAAAAAATATGTTTTAAAAAGTCAGTAGCAAATAGATTATTTTATATAACTTTACATCGAATAAAATGTTACAGATATAATTAAAGCAATATTATGATTTGATTATTCACATTTTATCGCTTTTTCAATGTCATTAAATCGCTATGAATATTAAAATTGGCTATTGGATTGCATATATTTGATTATGTTTATTAAAACTGATTTATAGTGGGAAATTAATTGTCAATTGAAATTCATGCAATTTCGAAAACTTGCAAAATAATGTATTGTATTTGGCTTAATAATGGAAATTGTTGGTAATGATACAAATCTATTTTTTCGTGAACATTTAAAGGAAATTGTTTTCCTCTGATTTAAATTTGAACGCAGTTTCTGTAAGTGAAACGGAATACAATACTTGAATATTTTTGCTTTCAAACTGTTTGCTTTGGTGAGAAATTAGATAATAGTTTCTAGTATCTTCTGGACTGTTTTATTAAAATTATTTTGTTTGCAATAGATAGTTCTAAATCCATCTGTAAGTGTAAGCGAGGAGAAATTTCATTTGTGTTAATAGACTTGAAGCCACATATATCAAGCATAAGCAATTGCTATTTTTTTATAAAAAAAATAATTCATTGCTTTGATCAGTTTTTCTAAAACCCCTAAGATTGTCTACATTTTTCACAATGTTATCTATTGCTAAAATTAATTTTCATGAATTCTTAAGATCAATAGATCTACAATCCAAAGTAGCGCTGTAACGGAACTGCGACTCCGCCTCCGCACGTGCGGAACTTCCGTAAGAAATCGTACCTCCGCCTCCGCTTCTGGCAAAGTTATAACGGAGGTTTGTTTATGTTACGTCAATGCGCAAAGAACGGCTCTTCGAGACGAGTCGCCGCGCGATTGAGTCTTGCGCATGAAATGGTCAGAATTATGCATGTGTAGCGGGAAAGTGGGTAGGTTATGTCACATGATACATGTATAAACTTGTGGGATCTTTTTTCTTTTTCTTTCTCTTCTCTAACCAATGTGGGTCCAGGGGTGCCCTTGTGGTTAGCTCTTAAAACACTGCAGCCCATTGGCCTATTGTATTTCCCCACATTGTTTCGTTCATGAACATAGATCCAGTCCCTCTATCGCGTCCAGGATTCTATGTGCCATGTTTTTCACGGGGACTCTCTCAGCTGTAATATCAAGCTTGTGTCTCCTACGTGCAATTGCTTCACAGTGGAAGATTATATGGGCGGCAGTCTCGTCCTCCTCATAGCATAACCTGCCTAAAGGTTCATCCTTCCAGATACCCATTTTATGCAGGTGTTCTCGTAGTGGGCAGTGTCCTGTAAGTAGGCCTACCACAATTGCGATCTGCTTCCTTGGTAATTGCAGGATTTCAGCAATTAGAGTTTCCGATAGGTTTACTAACATTCGTTTGCTGTGTATCAGACCATTCAAATTGACCCACTGTAGACGGTGCTTATTTGCTACCCATTTACAGATTTTATTTCGGGTCGTGGTCTTGGTAATGTAGGGTCCGTTTTCAGCAATGATGTTGCCTTGTAGGCTCCATCTTTTTCTAGCTTATCCGCCATTTCGTTATCCACCAGTCCCTTGTGGCTAGGCACCCAAGCGAGTGTGACCTTGTTATGTTTTGCCAAGGCTTTTAGGTTCTGAAGACAGTCCGGAACTGTCTTGGATTTGATTTCGAGACACGCTAGAGCATTAATCGCAGCCCGACTGTCCGTCAAAATGCGGATGTATCTACTTTTGTCCATTCTCAAATTTTCACGGGCACAGACCATGATAGCGTGTATTTCTGCTTGGAATACTGTGGCATGTGTCCCCAGGGGTACAGATAGGCTGCACCCCAGGGACAGTCCATAGATTCCTGCGCCAGTACCACTGTCTTTCTTGGAGCCATCTGTATACCAATACAGTCCTCCTTGGCAAGTGGTTATTTGATTGCCTTCTGTCCATCGTAGATGTGTTTTGAAGGGTCGAATATCGAATGACAGCCTTTTGGGCATCGAATCCCCCTCTATATTGAGGTACGATTCTGATATGACATTCGTTATCATGGAGTGTCCTGACCTCGCCAGAGGTTCCAATGTGCCATTGCATATGCATCTGAAAGCTCCCATCCTTGCCTCGCCCATGATAAAGATATCCAGGGGAGGAAGGCCTAGGATCACCTCCAGAGCCGCTGTTGGGGCTGTTTTCATCGCTCCCGTAATTGCTAAACAGGAAAGTTTTTGAACATAGGAGAGTTCTCTGATGGCCTGTTTTTGTTTCACTTTGGTCCACCATACTGTGGAGCCATATGTCAGAATGGGTCTAACTACCATAGTGTATATCCAACTTGTGGGATCGCTGGAATGTAATTGTTATTGAGCTCTGTAGTAGATATTCTTATTCAAATTGCGCGTTGATACCGAAAACCAGTGAGATTTGACAGTATTTTTTATAAATGGTATAATAATTATGCAAAATGCGAAACGAGTGGCAAAACTTATTCAAGAAAAGTCCGAACTACAACATTATTGAAAGGGCATTTGAATCCATGCATAAAGAAAAATATGAAGAATTTTGTAAAATTGACGCACAACGAGAAAAGTTAAAATTGAATCAGGTAACGTCAGTTACACCACTACAACAAGCAATACGGCAACTGTCCATAGAAGATTATTAAAAAAATCAAATGTGGGATACAACACACCTCAAAGCAAAAAAATGGACGATATGATCGGAGAAATGATGCATTATAAAATCTGCCATTCCATTTTATCGAAGGCATTGGTTTTCGTCGCATAATGAAAACTGCTTTGCCAAATTCTCAATTAAGAGTGCATCAATTTTTTTCTGACCATATATGTGACGAGATATATACGAAAATGGCTAGCAGAATTAGACAAATACTTATTGGATTCCTAAAACTGTCGTTCACTAAGGATATTTGGTCTGAGCCAAGTGCTAATGTGTCGCTTTTGAGCCTAACGGCACATGGGATTTCTGAAGACTTCGCCCGTAGACATCTTTTTAAAATGTTGCGCACATCATGGTCGCCATACAAGTGATCATTTGTGACCATTTCAAGATGATGCTGCGGGATTAGAACATCCAGGTCGGGCATTTGCATTGCTTTTTTAGAGATGGTGGATCAAATATGATCGGAGCAATGCATTTAGTGAATATGCCTAATACGAGTTGTACAGACCACCAACTACAACTGTGTGTTGGTTTCAAAAACAGTATTCAAAAACTAATCGAAGACATCAACTCCAGATTGCGTAACCTTCCTAGCAATACACTGTTTTCCCTTGCTACATATTTGGACCCAAGGTATAAATTAAATGTTTTTAATGAAATAATTAAAGAAGTCCGAACTATTACGCTTGGTAACGCTGCATGACTTTTTGATATGATGCCATCTAGACATTGATATTGCAAGATCTGCAAATGGAATTGGGTGTTGACCAAGCTTCTAGTGCCAAAAGAGCCAGAGTAGAATCGAATCTAATGGATGATGAACCGTGCACAAGCTTCCAAATTTCACCACCAACACAAAGTGTACATTCAAATCTTATTGACTTGCTGAAAAATAGCAGTGGAGATGAAGAGGAAATGATAGGATGTTTACCAATAGCGACTTTATGATATGAAAATCACTAATAAATAAATGTAATAAAGATAAAAGACTCCAATTAAACAAAGATTATTTATTGTGGTGGAGATATAAAATTAAATATAAAGTTTTTGTTCCCATTGTTCCCACTTGTCGGCACCGTTAAGTTCAGTATCAAGTAAGCAATTATTTAGTGGAGCTATGATGTTACCTATTTTGAATAAAGACGAACCTATTTTTAAATGATTAGGTAGACTTTATTTTATTAGTAAAATGAACAGTAGTTTCTGCGTCAAATTATTGTTTTTTTCCCCACCTCCGCCACCGCCTCCGTTAACTTCCGCATCTGCGGGGGCTAGGCTATTCACTTCCGCACCCGCCTCTGCTTCCGCTAAAAAGACCTCCGTTGCAACTCTAATCCAAACACAAACTAAAAGATATTTTTTTGCTCGATTCAATCTTGTAGTTTTAACCCTTCCAAATCCTCTCAGGTATCTTTTAATTAAAGTCGCGATTCCATCACGAATCAGAGGATTTAATTAAGTCACCAACAAAATACATAGCATTAAACACCTACAAAATTCAAAGCAAAAACCTCTAAAATAAATCTTAAATTTTCACAAGAATTCGTATTCTGTAGAAATTTGAAACCAATTTCCATTTAGTATTTGCAACTCAAAATTTAAAAACCAAATCCAACCAAAGCAACGTTTTTCGTATAACAAACCTTAAACTTCTTAATACATATTTTTTATTCAAATAAATTACGAATTTACACACTTAATGAACATGTACAATTGGAGCGTGCACGACTGGAGTTGCATGTACTACATGAGCGGAGTGCGCTACATGAGCGGTCTTGACTACTGGAACAGCATGTACTGCATGTACTGCCCTAACTACTGGAACAACTGGAGCAGCATGTACGACTGGAGCGGCGTGTACGACTGGTACAGCGTGTACAACTGGAGCTGAATGTACAGCTACGACTGGCACAGATTTAACTACTGGGGTGTGGGATTGCACCACAGATTGGTGGCTGGTAGCAACTGGGTGAGCTGCTACTACAGCTAGTCCTGGAGCGGCGTAGGCATAAGCCAAAACAGCGGAGAATACAACCTGGAAATTAAAACGAAGCAGTGTGTGGATTACTTTATGAAATCTATTTTAGGATGAATTTAGGAGGATTTTAGGAAAATGTTATGGAAGGTTTTTGAGGAAATTGATCTTGTTTTTACAGATCTTTGTGTTGTTAGTTGATAAATTTAGAATTTGGAAAATCTTTCATTAAATTGTTTGTTTTAGATTTTAAACAACATTTAGAATTGGAAACAACAACAACTAATCTTAATAGTTTTATGACGTTTTTTCTATTGGAATTATTTAGTCTTATTAAGATTTGTTTTTACAAATGCAATAGAATTTGATGTCCCAAATTTGGTTCGTTTATAGATATTGTTATAGAAAATCTTGAGCTTCTACGTTGTTTTTAAATTTTGTAATTGCAAAGATTTGTTTGGTAAAATTGAATTTAAATTTTACGAATTTATGCAATTAAGTTTTAGGTTACAGATTATGACAATTTGCTCGTTAAAAAAATAATTGTTATTGCAATTGGACAAATTTTAAAAATGTTAGCGTATTTGCTTTGCAAATCGCGATTATTTGCAAATCACTCAAAAAAATATCACAAAATAAAAACAACACTACTCACAAATTTGAACATGTTTGATGATGTTTGAACTGACTTGGCTTGAAACTGAGTCTGCTATCGCAATCTCTCACAAATCTTTTATACCCGAAATCTCTGGCTAACCTTTTACTCTAACGCCGCACTTGAACTTGAGTCCCGCAGAGACTGAATAACATTCGCGGTTGGATTCCGAATTGCAATTAAAAGAACTTTCTCAAATTCGCACTAGACAGACAAGTACAGCTAGTTATCTAAATGCGAGAAGTTTTCAAGCCTCAAAGTTACTAGCAAATGGTATAACTGATCATTTTAAATAACTTTACAATGAATAGGGAGCGAAACATTGAATAGGCACGAAATATAGAGGCAGGCAGCACTTTCGCCCACACTCGCTCTAAACGGGCAAAAATACATATAAAAATATAATGAAACAAATGTGACAAGTGAAAAAAATAGAAAAAATAATAAAACACGGTTTTCGATCAACTTACAACAATTTCGAACAATTACCTTCGTGGTCAAAATGACTTAAAAGGTGAACTATTGTATAGGTCCGGACATATTTTGAATGTTGTGGAGAAGAAACACTTGATGATTGACTTCAAGATGTAGATTATTTATAAATACTCAGTTTACAGAAGTGCTACGAATATTGAATAATACAGACATTGCAGTATATGTCAAACCAGTCTATAGTTTCATTAAAGTAATCAACAATTTGGTTTGTTTATTTCGTTAAGTTTTACAATCTGAAAGTAGATTTAAAAGAAATGAGAAGATAGCAAATCTAACACCAGTTAAGCTAATCATAGCCTCATTAATTTTGATAGAAGAAAGCCCATGGAAACATTGGTATTCTACTTTTGCAAATTCGAAATTCATTGGATCACAACAAGAATCTAGACCATTTTTCTTCAAAACCGATATCGAGGTTTCACACATTTTATCCATATTTTTTTTTATTGATATATTAACCTGAACTGCAGCGGTACTTTGGCCGTCACAATTATTCAAATTGCAAATGAAATATGAACAATTCTCTGTCGAATAATCCGGTTGTTTGTCAGTTTGACAACTTTATCACTATTATTATTATGATCAATAATTACTAGCTCCTCGTTGTTTATATTTTTCTTCAATTGACGATTTCTTAACCGTTCAAATCGTTGCAACCACTGAGTACATTTTTGAAGTGAAAACTTCTATAGCCGCGCTGAATGATATTTGGGTAGAGGGTAAAATCATACATTTGCGTCATCGTCATCAATAGCTGAGTTCTATAGAAAAAAATTCTATTACTCAAAGATGTGTTCAATAGAACGCATCTATACGCATATGTTTAAAGTTGGCTTTGAACGTCAAACATAATAGTCAAAGTTTTTGGCAGTGTTGACAGAACGTAGCGTTTATAAGGAAATATCAACCCGTAGAATTAGTGTGCAGTACTAGAGTAAGTACTTTCACCGGATGTAATAGTAGATGTACTAGTGCCGGATTATTGGAAAGTTTTTGGCAGTGTTGACAGAACGCAGCGCCTCTAAGGAAATATCAACCCCTATAATCAGTGTGCAGTACAAGAGTAAGTAGTTTTGACGGGTGTACTAGTACATATACTAGTGCCGGACTATTGGAATGTTCAGATTACTGGATTGTATCAAAGAATTCATGGTAAATCACGAATCAAAAACATCAATGTTTTAGGCAACCACATGTACTCTGCTCTCCAAAGGAAGGAAACTCCAAAATAAAATTAATAGTCAAATTGCAAACTATTGCAATAGTTAATTCAGAAATTTCTAAACATTGAACAATCTTAGCTGAGAAGGAGGAAGAAATGAAACGTCGTAAAGCATATTTCAAACAAAAATTAATTTACATACTGATAAATCTTCAAAAGCAGTTACAAGACATGTTTCTAAAAGTCAAAATTTCCATAAGTCACAAATTGCAGACCCATCTACAAGAAATATGCCATAGGTATATCCTACCTATTCATTTTGCTGACCTCTCAACACAGAATCAACCAAACATTCCGAATTCAAATTCATATTATGATGATGACATTAACAGTCATTCTCCTTCAAAAGTGAGTTATGTTCCAGAATTACATAAAACAATACTAACAAACTATGTACTAAATTTGATTAATTAACATACTGATAAATCCTCAAAACCAGTTTTAAAGCTGTTTTTTTCAAAAGTTTTCACTTCAGTCGGCAGTGCCAGACTGCCTATATTTTTTATTATTTGACTCATTTATTATTTGGCTCATTTTTTAGCTTATTATATATTTGGCTCCCAGTCCTTAGAATTTTTACTAAAATTAACGAAAGTAGATAATCTTAAATTGCGCATGCGCTAGAACCAGACACGTAACCGCAAGAAATGTGAATTCAGACCCCTATGTAAATCCTTATGGAATTTTACGCTAGAACTCTCATAGCCTATCTACTAACGAAAAATTGGGTTAGGTTTATATTATTCAATGAATAAAATATACTAAGGAAATGATAAAAATAATTTATGGGAGCATCAGGGTCATTGACCGATTTAAATATCTTGGAGAAATAATTAGTAGCAATGGGACGGATAAATTGCCAATTGAGGACAAAGAAGGGAAATTGGAAATATTATTTTTTTGTACAAAAAATATATACAATAAAAAGAACCTATCTATCAATGCAAAATTACGACATTTTAATACAGCTGTTAGACCAGTCGTCTTGTTCGACATGGACACTACATATATAACCGGAATGGAGAATTTGCTAAAGATGGAAAGGAGAATTTTAATAAGGATTCATGGTCCTAGGAAAACACAGGAAGGTTATAGACTGAGATCCAATGCTTTGATTTATGGTAAAATTGACAACCTTGAATGATGATAAAAAACGGCGACTTCAGTTCTACGGACATATGGTCTATAAAGGGCAAGGAGGCTATGTAAAACAAATGAAAGAAGAACTTCAAAAATTCAAAATTACTGAAGAAGATTGTATAAACCGAATGGAGTACATATTTTTTGTACAGTGTTTTATAGTGTCTCGGAGCAGAAACTCATTGAGATTCTAAAATACACCAGAGTCGTTGAGGGAGATCTGAACATCATCACGCAGCTGTACTGGCATAGATTAAATAGTACTGGCATAGATAGAAACCAAACTGCAGAGATTTGGATGGAGGGTATAATATCCGAAGAAACAGAAATCAGGAGAGGTGTTAGACAAAGGTGTGTCCTGTTCCATCTCCTCTTCAATATATACTCGGTGGCAGTGTTCCGAGAGGCACAGATGGATGTGAAAGATCATTCTTCACAAAGGGCATTCAGATATTACGGTTCGAGAATATTACGGTTCGCGGACGATACGGTCGTCCTCGCCTGCAGCCTCCCACATCTCCAGAATATGATGAACATAGTTGAACATAGGACCTTACGTTGAACATAGCACACAGTATGGTCTACACATTGCCAAGACCAAGGTATTTGTGTTCTCCAAGACACCAAGACGGGCGGTCCTTCAAATTAACAACCAGGTCGTGAAACAAGTGCCGTCCGTTAAATATCTTGGAGCCCTCAACAACGAGAACAGAGATCTTAAAATGGAACTCAGATAAAGGATGGAGCAGGCGAAAAAGACATTCATCTCCATGTAGACCCTCTTCACTTGTAGAGACCTAAACCTACAGCTCCGCATACGTATATTGCGTTGCAATATCTTCCCAATGCTACTCTATGGCTCCGAGAGCTGGACATTCAGCCTATCAATGGAGAGCGACATTGATGCCTTTGATGTTCTTGTATCGCCGTATACTGTGTATATCCTGGGTAGACAGGATACCCAACGAGGAACTACTGACGAGAATAGGTAAAGTTAAAGAGCTGATGACAACCATCAAAGAACAAAGAAGAAGTTGTTAAATCTGTGCCAGTCATGAATCAATCTGTGCCAGTCTGTACATTACGCTCCAGTTGTAAACGTCATACCACCCCGCTCTAGTCGTACATACTGCTCTAGTTATTCCAGTAGTTGAAGCTGTACACGCTGTACATGCTGTTCCGGACGGCGAGGATGGAACGAGGGTCTAACCTCCAGAAGGCGGTATGGCAAACAATTAATGCATTATATAAAACCATTTCTAAAGTTAACTGGAATATCAAGGTCAATGAGTACGATATAGAAAATCCGAAGCAAATAGCGGACATCTTCAATGATTTCTTCAAAAATGTACGTGCATCAAGAGATATTCCACCGGCAGTTATAACTAATGATTATAGCTGATTCAACGACAAATCTATGTTTCTTGAAAACTACACAGTTACGGAGACATTCTTTATAAACTGAAGAATAAATCCAGTTGCGGACCAGATTTACTCCCATGCCATATTATAAAAGAATTTAGTGATCTTCTAGTCCTCCCTATTACAGAGTTAGTAAGTTGTTCATTTAATAGTGAGATACATCCAGCTATTCTCAAAAGATATGTAATAGTGCCTGTACACAAAAAAGGAGACAAAACAAATCTGATCAACTATCGACCAATATCCTTAGTATCCGTTCTAGCCAAAATCCTGGAATACAGCATGGAGCGGAGACTAATACAATTCATCAGTAAACACAATATAATCCCACAAGAACTACATGCATTCAGGAAAAACAAATCCACAAGGACGGCCAACCTTTCGTTCTATAATAAGATCCTTAATGAGACAGACAAAGGAAGATCTCCGGTCGGGATCTTTTGCGACTTGTAGAAGGCATTCGACTGTGTATATCATGAGATATTGTTGGACTAGCTACACAATTATGATACCGGAGGGAAGGTGGGAAGATAGTTCCAATCATACCTCCATAATAGACAATGCTATGTCAAAATACAACTTCTGAATGAGTGCGTCGCATCGGAACCTGCGTATATTAACATAGGTGTTCCAAAGGGCAGCGTACTTGCCCCGACTCTTTTCTCAATATACACAGCAGACCTCATTCATTACATAAGTGGTAAAGAGAATTTCCCAGAGCCTATTAATCGACACTGAAATCGAAGCGTATGGCACTGATGGTAAAAGTGTTCAATTGGTTCTCCACAAATATTTTTTTCTTAAATACAAAAAAATCCAAATACATGATTTTCCAAACCCCTAGAAAGAGGTCAGCAAAAAATCTATCCTTGGCAATTGGTAAAAACGAGTTATCCAGAGCAAAAAATACACAATTTCTATTAATTACCTTCGAAGAATTCCTCACATGGAATATCATGACAGAGTCAATTGTTAAAAAAAATGAATCGCAAGATCTATATGCTTCGTATGCTCAAGAATATTGTCAATGGTGCGGTGGTAATTCACTTCTATTTTTCGGAGATATATTCCGTGATTGCATACGGAATCATGATATGGGGCGGTTCCCCCTACATGGAAAGAGTATTAAAGGCTCAAAAAAGTGCCTAGTGGGAATTAGTAGGAGAACCTCTAGCAAATCGTACTTCGCCAAGCTAAAGATATTAACAGCTCCTTATCTATATATATATATATATATATATATATATATATATATATATATATATATAAATATATATATATATATATATATATATATATAAATATATATATATACATATATATATATATATATATATATATATCCATATATATCCATATATATATATATACATATATACGGGAATTAGCTTGTTATATTCACAAAAACAAAAATTAGTTTTCGACCGGGCATGACATACACAACCACAACACAAGGTACGGAACAAATTTGATCACACATAGATCAAACCTTACATTATGTAGCAGTGCCCCAATCAGAATAGGAAAATTCATATATAATTGTATCCCATCTAACTTAAAGCAAGAAAACACCAAAGATTTTAGAAGAAAATTGAAAGATATTTTAACTAACAAAGCATTTTACGGCGTTGAAGAATTTACCTGCAAAATTCGCCTGTGATCTGTATATTTTATTGTTTGGCCTAATTAATTATACTCCATTGTTCTGTAGAACTTTTAATATGTAGCTAGAATTTAGCATTTTAATTTTTGTAATTGTGACATGTTTTAATATATACTTCGGTATATCTTAGTTAAAATAAAATTGATTTGATTGATTTCCAGTGGTCAACACCGCTCATGTGGCTCACTCCGCTCATGTAGTATACGCAACTCCAGTTGTACACGCTCCAATTGTACATTAATAAAATTGTACATTAAATTTGATTTTGTAAATTCGTAATTTATTTGAATCAAAAATATGTTTATTAATAAAATATGTGGCATTTTCCTTTTATTGATTTAGTTGGTTGTTGAAATCTTTTTATAACGTTTTGGGTTTAAACAAGAAACATTCGTTTATTAAGATTTGGTGGAATTGGTGAAGTTGCAAAAATTTAATCAAAATTGCATTAAAATTTCGAATTCTTGTACAAATTTATTAAAGCATTGTGTGGAATATTTATACAACTAAAGCTTTTGTGTGGAACATTCCAACATTTCTTAGTGGTAATCTTAATTTGATTTTACGGATTCTTGATAAAACCGCGACATTAATTAAGAGGTAATTTATAAGTTTTGAAACGGCTAAAACTACGAGATTCGAAGCTACAAATCATTATGAGTTAGATCACGTTGAACCAAGTCTCATTCAAAATTAATAAACAAGATCAAATAATTAATTCGACCCAATTTGTGGATAGAAAGCAGCGAGTTGAGAGCGACAAGACTATGCCTTCACCCTAATGACTTGTCTTGTTTTGATTCCCTTAATATAATTCCGCCCAAGGCTTGAATCCCTAAACCCTCAAACATTCGACCGCTTTCATACAAGTTGAACAAACAAAAATTCCAACGGCGGATGAAAGCAGGATTTTGCTTAAGAAACGCTTTTCAATCAATCAAGATATTTTAATAACTTATCAATCAAGGTTTAAATTTTAATAAAAATTGACAATTTTGATAATTAATCACATGAGATAATTTAAGTGAAATCTCGCGGAATAATTTGGTTATAATAAATCCAAATTACATTATAATTAAATGACCCATAAAATTAGTGAATATAAATTGTTACATTTTTGTTAGGGTGGAAATTGTTCGCAATCTATTCTCTATTATTCATTACCATAAATTCAATTCAAATGGTCTCCCATTGTTGGGCAATTCTTCTAGTGGCGATTTCTCAAATTTAATCAAGCAGAACAAGTTTACACTAACAAACGCCCAAATTATTGTCTCATTCTTTGTCGAGTCTTTCAACATTATATTGCATTGGGCAATATTTCTCTTCATTGTGTTCAACAACGCTCAAGTCAACATAAATCAAGCTTAGGTAAGTTCTTCCAAAAGACAATTTTAATGATTTTTCTAATAAAATCCAGTCTTGTATTGTCTGTCTGGTCTTGTCTGTCTCGTCTCGTCTATCTAGTCTTGTCTGTCTAGTCTTGTCTGTCTAGTCTTGTCTGTCTAGTCTTGTCTGTCTAGTCTTGTCTGTCTAGTCTTGTCTGTCTAGTCTTGTCTGTCTAGTCTTGTCTGTCTAGTCTTGTCTGTCTAGTCTTGTCTGTCTAGTCTTGTCTGTCTAGTCTTGTCTGTCTAGTCTTGTCTGTCTAGTCTTGTCTGTCTAGTCTTGTCTGTCTAGTCTTGTCTGTCTAGTCTTGTCTGTCTAGTCTTGTCTGTCTAGTCTTGTCTGTCTAGTCTTGTCTGTCTAGTCTTGTCTGTCTAGTCTTGTCTGTCTAGTCTTGTCTGTCTAGTCTTGTCTGTCTAGTCTTGTCTGTCTAGTCTTGTCTGTCTAGTCTTGTCTGTCTAGTCTTGTCTGTCTAGTCTTGTCTGTCTAGTCTTGTCTGTCTAGTCTTGTCTGTCTAGTCTTGTCTGTCTAGTCTTGTCTGTCTAGTCTTGTCTGTCTAGTCTTGTCTGTCTAGTCTTGTCTGTCTAGTCTTGTCTGTCTAGTCTTGTCTGTCTAGTCTTGTCTGTCTAGTCTTGTCTGTCTAGTCTTGTCTGTCTAGTCTTGTCTGTCTAGTCTTGTCTGTCTAGTCTTGTCTGTCTAGTCTTGTCTGTCTAGTCTTGTCTGTCTAGTCTTGTCTGTCTAGTCTTGTCTGTCTAGTCTTGTCTGTCTAGTCTTGTCTGTCTAGTCTTGTCTGTCTAGTCTTGTCTGTCTAGTCTTGTCTGTCTAGTCTTGTCTGTCTAGTCTTGTCTGTCTAGTCTTGTCTGTCTAGTCTTGTCTGTCTAGTCTTGTCTGTCTAGTCTTGTCTGTCTAGTCTTGTCTGTCTAGTCTTGTCTGTCTAGTCTTGTCTGTCTAGTCTTGTCTGTCTAGTCTTGTCTGTCTAGTCTTGTCTGTCTAGTCTTGTCTGTCTAGTCTTGTCTGTCTAGTCTTGTCTGTCTAGTCTTGTCTGTCTAGTCTTGTCTGTCTAGTCTTGTCTGTCTAGTCTTGTCTGTCTAGTCTTGTCTGTCTAGTCTTGTCTGTCTAGTCTTGTCTGTCTAGTCTTGTCTGTCTAGTCTTGTCTGTCTAGTCTTGTCTGTCTAGTCTTGTCTGTCTAGTCTTGTCTGTCTAGTCTTGTCTGTCTAGTCTTGTCTGTCTAGTCTTGTCTGTCTAGTCTTGTCTGTCTAGTCTTGTCTGTCTAGTCTTGTCTGTCTAGTCTTGTCTGTCTAGTCTTGTCTGTCTAGTCTTGTCTGTCTAGTCTTGTCTGTCTAGTCTTGTCTGTCTAGTCTTGTCTGTCTAGTCTTGTCTGTCTAGTCTTGTCTGTCTAGTCTTGTCTGTCTAGTCTTGTCTGTCTAGTCTTGTCTGTCTAGTCTTGTCTGTCTAGTCTTGTCTGTCTAGTCTTGTCTGTCTAGTCTTGTCTGTCTAGTCTTGTCTGTCTAGTCTTGTCTGTCTAGTCTTGTCTGTCTAGTCTTGTCTGTCTAGTCTTGTCTGTCTAGTCTTGTCTGTCTAGTCTTGTCTGTCTAGTCTTGTCTGTCTAGTCTTGTCTGTCTAGTCTTGTCTGTCTAGTCTTGTCTGTCTAGTCTTGTCTGTCTAGTCTTGTCTGTCTAGTCTTGTCTGTCTAGTCTTGTCTGTCTAGTCTTGTCTGTCTAGTCTTGTCTGTCTAGTCTTGTCTGTCTAGTCTTGTCTGTCTAGTCTTGTCTGTCTAGTCTTGTCTGTCTAGTCTTGTCTGTCTAGTCTTGTCTGTCTAGTCTTGTCTGTCTAGTCTTGTCTGTCTAGTCTTGTCTGTCTAGTCTTGTCTGTCTAGTCTTGTCTGTCTAGTCTTGTCTGTCTAGTCTTGTCTGTCTAGTCTTGTCTGTCTAGTCTTGTCTGTCTAGTCTTGTCTGTCTAGTCTTGTCTGTCTAGTCTTGTCTGTCTAGTCTTGTCTGTCTAGTCTTGTCTGTCTAGTCTTGTCTGTCTAGTCTTGTCTGTCTAGTCTTGTCTGTCTAGTCTTGTCTGTCTAGTCTTGTCTGTCTAGTCTTGTCTGTCTAGTCTTGTCTGTCTAGTCTTGTCTGTCTAGTCTTGTCTGTCTAGTCTTGTCTGTCTAGTCTTGTCTGTCTAGTCTTGTCTGTCTAGTCTTGTCTGTCTAGTCTTGTCTGTCTAGTCTTGTCTGTCTAGTCTTGTCTGTCTAGTCTTGTCTGTCTAGTCTTGTCTGTCTAGTCTTGTCTGTCTAGTCTTGTCTGTCTAGTCTTGTCTGTCTAGTCTTGTCTGTCTAGTCTTGTCTGTCTAGTCTTGTCTGTCTAGTCTTGTCTGTCTAGTCTTGTCTGTCTAGTCTTGTCTGTCTAGTCTTGTCTGTCTAGTCTTGTCTGTCTAGTCTTGTCTGTCTAGTCTTGTCTGTCTAGTCTTGTCTGTCTAGTCTTGTCTGTCTAGTCTTGTCTGTCTAGTCTTGTCTGTCTAGTCTTGTCTGTCTAGTCTTGTCTGTCTAGTCTTGTCTGTCTAGTCTTGTCTGTCTAGTCTTGTCTGTCTAGTCTTGTCTGTCTAGTCTTGTCTGTCTAGTCTTGTCTGTCTAGTCTTGTCTGTCTAGTCTTGTCTGTCTAGTCTTGTCTGTCTAGTCTTGTCTGTCTAGTCTTGTCTGTCTAGTCTTGTCTGTCTAGTCTTGTCTGTCTAGTCTTGTCTGTCTAGTCTTGTCTGTCTAGTCTTGTCTGTCTAGTCTTGTCTGTCTAGTCTTGTCTGTCTAGTCTTGTCTGTCTAGTCTTGTCTGTCTAGTCTTGTCTGTCTAGTCTTGTCTGTCTAGTCTTGTCTGTCTAGTCTTGTCTGTCTAGTCTTGTCTGTCTAGTCTTGTCTGTCTAGTCTTGTCTGTCTAGTCTTGTCTGTCTAGTCTTGTCTGTCTAGTCTTGTCTGTCTAGTCTTGTCTGTCTAGTCTTGTCTGTCTAGTCTTGTCTGTCTAGTCTTGTCTGTCTAGTCTTGTCTGTCTAGTCTTGTCTGTCTAGTCTTGTCTGTCTAGTCTTGTCTGTCTAGTCTTGTCTGTCTAGTCTTGTCTGTCTAGTCTTGTCTGTCTAGTCTTGTCTGTCTAGTCTTGTCTGTCTAGTCTTGTCTGTCTAGTCTTGTCTGTCTAGTCTTGTCTGTCTAGTCTTGTCTGTCTAGTCTTGTCTGTCTAGTCTTGTCTGTCTAGTCTTGTCTGTCTAGTCTTGTCTGTCTAGTCTTGTCTGTCTAGTCTTGTCTGTCTAGTCTTGTCTGTCTAGTCTTGTCTGTCTAGTCTTGTCTGTCTAGTCTTGTCTGTCTAGTCTTGTCTGTCTAGTCTTGTCTGTCTAGTCTTGTCTGTCTAGTCTTGTCTGTCTAGTCTTGTCTGTCTAGTCTTGTCTGTCTAGTCTTGTCTGTCTAGTCTTGTCTGTCTAGTCTTGTCTGTCTAGTCTTGTCTGTCTAGTCTTGTCTGTCTAGTCTTGTCTGTCTAGTCTTGTCTGTCTAGTCTTGTCTGTCTAGTCTTGTCTGTCTAGTCTTGTCTGTCTAGTCTTGTCTGTCTAGTCTTGTCTGTCTAGTCTTGTCTGTCTAGTCTTGTCTGTCTAGTCTTGTCTGTCTAGTCTTGTCTGTCTAGTCTTGTCTGTCTAGACTTATCTATCTAGTATTGTCTGTCTAGTCTTGTCTCTCTCTCTAGTCTTGTCTGTCCAGTCTTGTCTTTCTAGACTTGTCTGTCTAGACTTGTCTCTCTAGTCTTGTCTCTCTAGTCTTGTCCAGTGTTGTCTGTCCAGTTTCATCGATCTGATCCTGCCTATCTAATCTATTCCAAATAGACCATTTTGCACAAGAATGAATCATTTCAATCAATCCATTCTCTTTTATAGCTTGTTTTAAGGGTAACATAAAAGATTTGGAAGAGATGAAGTAGACAGGAAGAAGCGTTCAATTGAAAGTATGAAATAAAACGAGGTAAAACTATTTCTGGTTGTCGAACAAGCGGCGGACGTATGGATTTGGGGTTTTATGGGGAATCGGATGCCCGTAAAACATACCGACCAAGAAAAAAAATAGAACATAAAGCACTGAGGAATGTTTTCTGGCCCATAAAGCAAACCCACCATTTGTCATCGTATTGAGAGATTTCAAGAATTTCATTTCGTCTCTTTATCAGGAGTATCAAATTGATATTGTCGGTTTTTGTTCCGTCTAGACTTGAAAGCATGGTCTATTATCGGTGCAATAACACGAAATAAGATTAGACTATACGCAACAATGCCAGACAATATTAAAGAAAAAATCAGGCAATAGAAACAATACGACGGTTCTAACTAGAATAGGCAAAACCAAACAATTTCAGACAGGACTAGATAATATAAGACATGCGAAATCGTCAATTATAACTATGCCGTTTCAAACCACTTCAAATTAAAGGATATTACTCCATAACATAGGACCCTGAAGTAACATCGGACCCCGAAGTAACATCGGACCCCGAGTAACATCGAACCCCGAAAAATTAATATAAGACATGACCAGTCTATGCTAAACCGGTAATTGCTTTGTCTTCTCTCCTGTCTAAGACTGGATTTATCAGAAAAATGTAATTATATTTGTAAGAAACTAATAGGGTTAATCGCATTTTCTTTCCCAATCTCCAATTATTTTTCCATTCAGCTCGAGAGGAGTAATCGCAAGCTTTTTCGTACTTTTACAAAAAAAAAAAACAAGAACCAAAGTTAAGACGAAGAACGATTTCAACGAAGATCAGATAGACAGGACTGGACTGACAAGAATAGTTTGATAAGATTAGATAAACAAAGAATATATAGATAAGACTAGACAGACAATACTAGACAGCGAAGTCAGGACAGACAGGACTAGACAGTCAATATTAGACGAACAAGGCTACTAGCAGCAAAGATTAGAATTTTCATGTACCTAGTATTTGTAATATTGTCGATATTGCTAAAGCTTTATCACGGATGATTTTTCCACTTTCAGCCTCTCATAATACATTAGGCTCAGGAAAATCTCTTGAGAAGGATTTGGAACAGCCGAGAGTGTCGAGCGGGCAAGACTTTGTTTCGTTCTCAATTTACTCTAACACCCAATGAGACGTGTTGAAGCACAAGAAGATTATAGTTTCAACAAAATGAAAATGCTCGTTTGACTTGCCTTATCTGTCTAGTTCTCTATATCTAGTCTTGTCTGTGTAATGCGGTCTGCCTAGTCTTGTCTGTCTAGCATTGTGTGTCTAGCATTGTCTGTCTACTTTTGTCTGTGTACTTGTGTCTGTCTAATTTTGTCTGCTTTGTCTTATGCATCTAGTTTTACCTGTCTAGTCTATCCTTATGTGTCTATCTACCTTATGTGTCTAGACTAGTTGTGCCACTCAAGTCTTGTCTGTCTAATCTTGTCTGTCTATTCTAATCTGTCTAATCTTGTCTGTATAATTTATCTTGCCATGACAATTTACCTAGTTTTAAAGAATTTGTGATTGAAATAGTTTTTGAGACTTGTAATCGTGTAAATAGTAAATCTAGTTTTGAAGTTCATGATGAAACGGCTAGGAGAATTGGTAGAGAGCCGAGTATATAAGCGGGAGACGCTGCACAGTTTCCACAAGAACTATCAACTACAGCCATTAAGATGTTCAAGCTTGTAAGTAAATCATTCGAACGCAACGATTTATGTTGCCAAATAGAATATAAATTCGCTTATTTAGTTTGCAATTTAATATACTACAAACGTTTGCATAACTTTATTTAACATAGTTTATTCTTCACATACTAACATAGTCTTGCCTACGATTGAATAATCTTGCCTAGTCTTGAAAACTCTTGCCTAGCCTTATTTAGTCTTACAAATTTACCAATTGTAAGTAAGTAAGTTTGTATCTATAATTAGTATGGTTTCACCCGAATATTCAAATATCTAGTCTTGTTTATTCTTGTCTAGTATTGCCTTGCCCTATATAATCTTAACTAGTTTAGTCAAGTCATACCTAGCTTACTCTAATATTATTATTTTCAGATTGTTTTGTCAGCTATTGTAGCTTTTGCCTACGCTGCTCCAGGCGGATTAGTGGTTGGAGTACACTCACTGGCTACTAGTCACCAATCGTTGGTTCAGCATCATACTCCAGTGATCAAGGCTACACCGGTGGTAGCAGTACACACATCTCCAGTACTCCATGCTGCACCAGTAGTCCACACTGTACCCGTAGTCCATGCAGCACCAGTCATCAAGACTGTGCATTCTGTACACGCCGTTCCAGTGGTCAGAACTGCTCATTTAGTACATGCTGCTCCAGTCGTACATGCTCCAATTGTTCACTTACATTAACGACTGCAGAAGAATTTGTAAATTTAAGTAAATAAATTATTTCTTGAATAATTTTGTTGTTTTGACTTGTCTGGCCTTGTTTGGTTTTGTCTGGTTTATTTTGGTCTTGTCTGTTTTTTTATGCCTAGTCTGGTCTTGCCTTTCTAATATTTTTTTAAGTGGTTCGGGGGAAGATCTCACTAAACCCTCTGTTCCACCTTGGCTTTTAGTATGCACCACCCCGGTATCGCATATTTTGCATTCATTCAGCTCTAGAAAACCGCCCTAATTGTCGTCTCCACCACCAGAATTCGAACCCGGGTCTCCCGCATTGAAAGGCAGGTATGTAGGCAACTACGCCACCGAAGACGACATTCTAGTCCGGTCAATCCTTTTCTGATCTTGTCTGGTCATGTCTCGTATTGTCTGAATTTAATTGGTCTTGACAGATTTTGTCTGACCTTGTCTAATCTCGTCTGGTCTTATACGGTTTGTTCTGGTTGGATTAGTTTATCCGTCATAGTTACAATAATAACATTAACATAAACATAACAACATCCATTATAGTTATAATAAGAAATATAGATAATATAGGTAGTCTAGGCTTCTATAAATAGATAATACGGGACATGAGAAAACAAACTATAACTGAGTATTTATGTGTATTAGATTGCGCTGTTGTTAGAGAGGCGAGATTATGAAGCTAGTTATCTGCAGATTAGCGGCAAGTTGGCCATTTGCATAAGCGGTGTCGCGGCGATTCCGATCGGGATTACTGCCTCAAACTGCACTGACATTTAGAGAGCCCGAGGTCGGCTTGGGCTAAGTGTCTAGACGTAATCTTGGGCCGGCAGCCGCTTGCTTACCGCAGCAAAGTGATATTACACGAAAGGAAAGAGTCGACTGAACTAAATAATTTTAATTAAAACTGGAGAAAATTAGGGAGTTACTTGAAGACGAGGGTCTTATCTAATCTTGTCTGGTTTGTTCTAGTCTTGCCAAGTCTTGTCTGGTTTCGTCTGGTGTTATCTGGTCTTGTCTGGTCTATTCTTGTCTTATCTGGTCTTGTCTAGTCTTGCTTGGACTTGTCTAGTCTTGTCAGGTCTTGTTTGGTCTTGTCTGGTCTTATCTAATATAATAATAATCTAATCAAATTAACACTGAATGTTGAATTTTTATTTATCTTGACGGAGTTATGATTTTGAACTCTTGGTCTCTGAATAAGTTTTCGTTGTTGTTGGATTAATTTATGCAGCAAATGTCACTAGGATAGAAACACATTTATAAAATAAAGAATTTGGTTGAAACCTTGTCCATCAATAACTTGAAACGCAATTTTGAACGCGGGTGTTTTAATAACATTTCTGTGATTTATTCTAATTGAAAGCTAAATGTCCTAAAATGTGTTGTTAATGTTAAAAAATGCCCAAAATCTTAATGAGTTTTTGCTGTGAAGCAACCTAGACCAGAAATTCGATTAATTTTATTCATCTTGTATTTACAACCGAAAGAGCTGGCTCAATGCTGATTTCATCATTTAAGGCCAAATCTCAAGGTTCATTATCGATTATTGATTCATTTTTGTTGCATCGAATATCATTTACTATAAAATATATTAATAGCATTAATATTGCGAAAAATATATTTAATATTAACTGACGATATAAAAGATAAGCTTAAAAGATTAATTTGTTTAGACAGGCAAGAGTGGACAGACAAGACTAGATATATAGAACAAGACAAGAGATAGAACATCGGTCAGGATGTCTTGGTCCAATTTTTATAATATTTGAAATATTTATTGATTGAATTAATTCAAGTAAATTACTTAAGCTCTTATCTTGTAAGAAATTTGTTTAATTAATTAAATTAAACTTAAGTGATCAATCAGTGGATCCGGATTAGCGATAAACAGATTGCTCGTTATTGCGCAGTCCTTGGAGAATACCCTTAAACACATTGTGTTTCGCGTAAGAAGAATAAATCCTGCAAAAGGAGAAGATTTCGTATTTTTTAGTTTAAATGTAATTACTGATTTTTTTCATGTATACTTGATTATGAAGCCTTGATTTTTTTCGATTTGGCCTTAACAGGAGCAACAACAATCATTAAAAACTTTGGCTTTTAACATTTGCTTTAAAATGGATTTTCAGTTTTTTCATTAAATCTTGAAGAATTCGCATGATTTGTTCATTAATAGCGAAATCGATGGCCAAATCGAACAAAATCTGGAGGCCAAAAAACATGTTTATTGTACATTAAGAAAAAATACTGTTATCAATATTGGAAGGTCGATAGCCTTACAAGTTTAAATCTGGATTTGAAAAAGTTTAAGTCTTGTCTGTCTAGTCTTGACAGGCTCGTCTTGTCTGTCTTGTCTTGTCTGTCTAGTCTTGTCTGTCTAGTCTTGTCTGTCTAGTCTTGTCTGTCTAGTCTTGTCTGTCTAGTCTTGTCTGTCTAGTCTTGTCTGTCTAGTCTTGTCTGTCTAGTCTTGTCTGTCTAGTCTTGTCTGTCTAGTCTTGTTCTGTCTAGTCTTGTCTGTCTAGTCTTGTCTGTCTAGTCTTGTCTGTCTAGTCTTGTCTGTCTAGTCTTGTCTGTCTAGTCTTGTCTGTCTAGTCTTGTCTGTCTAGTCTTGTCTGTCTAGTCTTGTCTGTCTAGTCTTGTCTGTCTAGTCTTGTCTGTCTAGTCTTGTCTGTCTAGTCTTGTCTGTCTAGTCTTGTCTGTCTAGTCTTGTCTGTCTAGTCTTGTCTGTCTAGTCTTGTCTGTCTAGTCTTGTCTGTCTAGTCTTGTCTGTCTAGTCTTGTCTAGTCTAGTCTTGTCTGTCTAGTCTTAATCTGTCTAGTCTTGTCTGTCTAGTCTTGTCTGTCTAGTCTTGTCTGTCTAGTCTTGTCTGTCTAGTCTTGTCTGTCTAGTCTTGTCTGTCTAGTCTTGTCTGTCTAGTCTTGTCTGTCTAGTCTTGTCTGTCTAGTCTTGTCTGTCTAGTCTTGTCTGTCTAGTCTTGTCTGTCTAGTCTTGTCTGTCTAGTCTTGTCTGTCTAGTCTTGTCTGTCTAGTCTTGTCTGTCTAGTCTTGTCTGTCTAGTCTTGTCTGTCTAGTCTTGTCTGTCTAGTCTTGTCTGTCTAGTCTTGTCTGTCTAGTCTTGTCTGTCTAGTCTTGTCTGTCTAGTCTTGTCTGTCTAGTCTTGTCTGTCTAGTCTTGTCTGTCTAGTCTTGTCTGTCTAGTCTTGTCTGTCTAGTCTTGTCTGTCTAGTCTTGTCTGTCTAGTCTTGTCTGTCTAGTCTTGTCTGTCTAGTCTTGTCTGTCTAGTCTTGTCTGTCTAGTCTTGTCTGTCTAGTCTTGTCTGTCTAGTCTTGTCTGTCTAGTCTTGTCTGTCTAGTCTTGTCTGTCTAGTCTTGTCTGTCTAGTCTTGTCTGTCTAGTCTTGTCTGTCTAGTCTTGTCTGTCTAGTCTTGTCTGTCTAGTCTTGTCTGTCTAGTCTTGTCTGTCTAGTCTTGTCTGTCTAGTCTTGTCTGTCTAGTCTTGTCTGTCTAGTCTTGTCTGTCTAGTCTTGTCTGTCTAGTCTTGTCTGTCTAGTCTTGTCTGTCTAGTCTTGTCTGTCTAGTCTTGTCTGTCTAGTCTTGTCTGTCTAGTCTTGTCTGTCTAGTCTTGTCTGTCTAGTCTTGTCTGTCTAGTCTTGTCTGTCTAGTCTTGTCTGTCTAGTCTTGTCTGTCTAGTCTTGTCTGTCTATGTCTGTCTAGTCTTGTCTGTCTAGTCTTGTCTGTCTAGTCTTGTCTGTCTAGTCTTGTCTGTCTAGTCTTGTCTGTCTAGTCTTGTCTGTCTAGTCTTGTCTGTCTAGTCTTGTCTGTCTAGTCTTGTCTGTCTAGTCTTGTCTGTCTAGTCTTGTCTGTCTAGTCTTGTCTGTCTAGTCTTGTCTGTCTAGTCTTGTCTGTCTAGTCTTGTCTGTCTAGTCTTGTCTGTCTAGTCTTGTCTGTCTAGTCTTGTCTGTCTAGTCTTGTCTGTCTAGTCTTGTCTGTCTAGTCTTGTCTGTCTAGTCTTGTCTGTCTAGTCTTGTCTGTCTAGTCTTGTCTGTCTAGTCTTGTCTGTCTAGTCTTGTCTGTCTAGTCTTGTCTGTCTAGTCTTGTCTGTCTAGTCTTGTCTGTCTAGTCTTGTCTGTCTAGTCTTGTCTGTCTAGTCTTGTCTGTCTAGTCTTGTCTGTCTAGTCTTGTCTGTCTAGTCTTGTCTGTCTAGTCTTGTCTGTCTAGTCTTGTCTGTCTAGTCTTGTCTGTCTAGTCTTGTCTGTCTAGTCTTGTCTGTCTAGTCTTGTCTGTCTAGTCTTGTCTGTCTAGTCTTGTCTGTCTAGTCTTGTCTGTCTAGTCTTGTCTGTCTAGTCTTGTCTGTCTAGTCTTGTCTGTCTAGTCTTGTCTGTCTAGTCTTGTCTGTCTAGTCTTGTCTGTCTAGTCTTGTCTGTCTAGTCTTGTCTGTCTAGTCTTGTCTGTCTAGTCTTGTCTGTCTAGTCTTGTCTGTCTAGTCTTGTCTGTCTAGTCTTGTCTGTCTAGTCTTGTCTGTCTAGTCTTGTCTGTCTAGTCTTGTCTGTCTAGTCTTGTCTGTCTAGTCTTGTCTGTCTAGTCTTGTCTGTCTAGTCTTGTCTGTCTAGTCTTGTCTGTCTAGTCTTGTCTGTCTAGTCTTGTCTGTCTAGTCTTGTCTGTCTAGTCTTGTCTGTCTAGTCTTGTCTGTCTAGTCTTGTCTGTCTAGTCTTGTCTGTCTAGTCTTGTCTGTCTAGTCTTGTCTGTCTAGTCTTGTCTGTCTAGTCTTGTCTGTCTAGTCTTGTCTGTCTAGTCTTGTCTGTCTAGTCTTGTCTGTCTAGTCTTGTCTGTCTAGTCTTGTCTGTCTAGTCTTGTCTGTCTAGTCTTGTCTGTCTAGTCTTGTCTGTCTAGTCTTGTCTGTCTAGTCTTGTCTGTCTAGTCTTGTCTGTCTAGTCTTGTCTGTCTAGTCTTGTCTGTCTAGTCTTGTCTGTCTAGTCTTGTCTGTCTAGTCTTGTCTGTCTAGTCTTGTCTGTCTAGTCTTGTCTGTCTAGTCTTGTCTGTCTAGTCTTGTCTGTCTAGTCTTGTCTGTCTAGTCTTGTCTGTCTAGTCTTGTCTGTCTAGTCTTGTCTGTCTAGTCTTGTCTGTCTAGTCTTGTCTGTCTAGTCTTGTCTGTCTAGTCTTGTCTGTCTAGTCTTGTCTGTCTAGTCTTGTCTGTCTAGTCTTGTCTGTCTAGTCTTGTCTGTCTAGTCTTGTCTGTCTAGTCTTGTCTGTCTAGTCTTGTCTGTCTAGTCTTGTCTGTCTAGTCTTGTCTGTCTAGTCTTGTCTGTCTAGTCTTGTCTGTCTAGTCTTGTCTGTCTAGTCTTGTCTGTCTAGTCTTGTCTGTCTAGTCTTGTCTGTCTAGTCTTGTCTGTCTAGTCTTGTCTGTCTAGTCTTGTCTGTCTAGTCTTGTCTGTCTAGTCTTGTCTGTCTAGTCTTGTCTGTCTAGTCTTGTCTGTCTAGTCTTGTCTGTCTAGTCTTGTCTGTCTAGTCTTGTCTGTCTAGTCTTGTCTGTCTAGTCTTGTCTGTCTAGTCTTGTCTGTCTAGTCTTGTCTGTCTAGTCTTGTCTGTCTAGTCTTGTCTGTCTAGTCTTGTCTGTCTAGTCTTGTCTGTCTAGTCTTGTCTGTCTAGTCTTGTCTGTCTAGTCTTGTCTGTCTAGTCTTGTCTGTCTAGTCTTGTCTGTCTAGTCTTGTCTGTCTAGTCTTGTCTGTCTAGTCTTGTCTGTCTAGTCTTGTCTGTCTAGTCTTCGTCTAGTCTTCTGTCTAGTCTTGTCTGTCTAGTCTTGTCTGTCTAGTCTTGTCTGTCTAGTCTTGTCTGTCTAGTCTTGTCTGTCTAGTCTTGTCTGTCTAGTCTTGTCTGTCTAGTCTTGTCTGTCTAGTCTTGTCTGTCTAGTCTTGTCTGTCTAGTCTTGTCTGTCTAGTCTTGTCTGTCTGTCTTGTCTGTCTAGTCTTGTCTGTCTAGTCTTGTCTGTCTAGTCTTGTCTGTCTAGTCTTGTCTGTCTAGTCTTGTCTGTCTAGTCTTGTCTGTCTAGTCTTGTCTGTCTAGTCTTGTCTGTCTAGTCTTGTCTGTCTAGTCTTGTCTGTCTAGTCTTGTCTGTCTAGTCTTGTCTGTCTAGTCTTGTCTGTCTAGTCTTGTCTGTCTAGTCTTGTCTGTCTAGTCTTGTCTGTCTAGTCTTGTCTGTCTAGTCTTGTCTGTCTAGTCTTGTCTGTCTAGTCTTGTCTGTCTAGTCTTGTCTGTCTAGTCTTGTCTGTCTAGTCTTGTCTGTCTAGTCTTGTCTGTCTAGTCTTGTCTGTCTAGTCTTGTCTGTCTAGTCTTGTCTGTCTAGTCTTGTCTGTCTAGTCTTGTCTGTCTAGTCTTGTCTGTCTAGTCTTGTCTGTCTAGTCTTGTCTGTCTAGTCTTGTCTGTCTAGTCTTGTCTGTCTAGTCTTGTCTGTCTAGTCTTGTCTGTCTAGTCTTGTCTGTCTAGTCTTGTCTGTCTAGTCTTGTCTGTCTAGTCTTGTCTGTCTAGTCTGTCTAGTCTTGTCTGTCTAGTCTTGTCTGTCTAGTCTTGTCTGTCTAGTCTTGTCGGTCTAGTCTTGTCTGTCTAGTCCTTGTCTGTCTAGTCTTGTCTGTCTAGTCTTGTCTGTCTAGTCTTGTCTGTCTAGTCTTGTCTGTCTAGTCTTGTCTGTCTAGTCTTGTCTGTCTAGTCTTTTCTATCTAGTCTTGTCTGTCTAGTCTTGTCTGTCTACTCTTGTCTATCTAGTCTTGTCTGTCTAGTCTTGTCTGTCTAGTCTTGTCTGTCTAGTCTTGTCTGTCTAGTCTTGTCTGTCTAGTCTTGTCTGTCTAGTCTTGTCTGTCTAGTCTTGTCTGTCTAGTCTTGTCTGTCTAGTCTTGTCTGTCTAGTCTTGTCTGTCTAGTCTTGTCTGTCTAGTCTTGTCTGTCTAGTCTTGTCTGTCTAGTCTTGTCTGTCTAGTCTTGTCTGTCTAGTCTTGTCTGTCTAGTCTTGTCTGTCTAGTCTTGTCTGTCTAGTCTTGTCTGTCTAGTCTTGTCTGTCTAGTCTTGTCTGTCTAGTCTTGTCTGTCTAGTCTTGTCTGTCTAGTCTTGTCTGTCTAGTCTTGTCTGTCTAGTCTTGTCTGTCTAGTCTTGTCTGTCTAGTCTTGTCTGTCTAGTCTTGTCTGTCTAGTCTTGTCTGTCTAGTCTTGTCTGTCTAGTCTTGTCTGTCTAGTCTTGTCTGTCTAGTCTTGTCTGTCTAGTCTTGTCTGTCTAGTCTTGTCTGTCTAGTCTTGTCTGTCTAGTCTTGTCTGTCTAGTCTTGTCTGTCTAGTCTTGTCTGTCTAGTCTTGTCTGTCTATTCTTGTCTGTCTAGTCTTGTCTGTCTAGTCTTGTCTGTCTAGTCTTGTCTGTCTAGTCTTGTCTGTCTAGTCTTGTCTGTCTAGTCTTGTCTGTGTCTGTGACGTTGACGGAGACGGACGTGTGTTTGGGTGCGTGACAAACATCTCGAAGTTAAATCGAAATTATCTATGTGGAAATAGACCAAAAAATTCTACACTGTTTATTATAATGTGCAGAATTTGCCAGTGTTTATAAAAACAATAAACTGTAGTGTGAGAGAAGACTCAATATTGTGTAATTAATCTAGAGACAGAGACTCGCCGTATTTATAGTGTTCTATGTTCAATATCTTGCTTTTGTACATATTTCCTCGTAAACTGTATATATTTTCTGTGTTGTACTATATATCCTTGACATATGCTCGCATACAGCAAACTTAGCTAAGTATACACCTTAGTTATTAATTAATTAAAAACTAACCTCAATCTAAAAACTCTTTTCTAAGCACGTGTTGAAAGATCAACCTGACAGAGTTAAATGTGAAATTATCAGCTTCACATTGTCGTTCACTCTTAAGTAGCGCAAGTGGTAAAAGCGCCGGAATCTGGATTCGGCCTGCCTGGGTTCGATCCCAGCTGTGCATTTACACTTTTTCATAAAAATTCAGTGTTAAAATCTATTATCGAAATTTTGTATTAAAGTTTACTTTGATTATTACTATAAATATTACCATGAATATATTCCTCCCCAATAAACACACATACTGAAGGAAAAATAAACAAATAAACCCTCTTTTTGGTTGATTTTACTCTTTCTCTCTTTCTGGCAAACCCAGAAATGGCAGAAGGGAGCGAAGAAGCCTGGGGAAAAATCCTTTTGCGAGGGGTGACGGGGTTCAAAGGACACCTCCTTCCAAACTGGCACATAGGGAGAGGTCAATCTCACTCACTGGAAATTCCAACACCTCCCATACGGAGGAACAGCAGGCCAAACGCAAACGCCAAGACATCGCAAATCCTCCGTTTGTAACAGGAAATGACCTAGAGGAAATTACCAGAAAACTGATTGCGAGATCTCTTGATCTCAGGACGTTAGTTAAGGCAACTCCCAGCACTAAAAACGAAATTAAAAAGGTGACAGAAGAGATTTGGGCATTAACAGGGTCTCTTGAGAGGATATGGATCAGCGGCCAATTGACCCATAACACAAATATAGAAGAGAGTAAATGTTGCGTTAAAACATGCAGCATAACTACACAAACTACCACCAGTGATGAGGAAAAAGAGCTAGCAGAACTATGCTCCGAGATAGAAGATGGCAAAACCTTCGAAGATTTCGAGAAAATATCTGCAAAGGATTGGCCGAGGGATGCCTACAAGAGAGTACAAGTTGGCCAGGGAAACGCACTAGCCACAACCCCAGACTGGGATATTGCCTGGTGCGTCGACGAACTCCTACAGCCTGAGCAAGGAGTACCAAGGGCATTGACAGAGGCTTATGCAAGACCTGAGGAGATGCTGAAGCAAGTCCCAAAGGTGGGAAAAATTGTCTACCTAAAGCATACAATCGGTACCCCAGATGAAAACGGGGATATTGCAGTAACGGACAGATATGTCCATCAAATGGTGAACAGAAAATCGACGACCGATGATGTTGATTTCAAGGACCTCTATGCTTGCCTAGAGAAACTAAAACACAATTCTGAAAAAAATGACAGAAAAAATCTGGCTATCCTTAGACCCAGAAAAACCGATTGGCCTATGACAAAAAAACTAGTCGAGTTTGTGTTTGCAAAAACCGACATAGCAATCAGAGTCTATTGCCCATACGAACCATCTGCAGAGACCGGGAAGAAACCAGGATCAGACTACAAATGGACGGAAATCATTAAAAAGGCAAAACCACCCACAGGACGAAGAGAATCGAACCAAGGAAGCCAAGGAAAAGAAAAACACAAACAAACAGAAGCCGTAATAATAAAATCAGAGGGAAGCTCTTTCCCTGACCTGCTAAAAATGGTCAGAGCAAATGTAGATGCGAAGATAATCGGCGCCACTATCACGGGAGCCAGGAAGGCTAAGACTGGCGAACTCCTTCTCGAAGTCACAGGTGGCAAGGCCCGGGGACTAGGGGAAGAGATAAGGAAAAAATGTCCATCCGCCGAGGTTCGACTCAAGACGGAGGAAAAAATTATACATATCAAAGATCTCGATGCGGTCACAACTGAGTTGGAAATTATCGAGGCCATTAAAAAAAAACACTGGAGTAGAAAATGATGACATCAGGGTCTTAAATCTTAGACCGGCCTATGGAGAGAGCCAAGCTGCAACTCTCTCCGTCCCCCAGGAAATAGCAGCTAAAGTAGTCAACAGCGGGAGAATAAAGATATGGATGGTAGAATGCAGGATTCACGAAAGAATAAATATAGTAAAATGCTATAAATGTTGGGAAACAGGCCACCTTGAAAAAGATTGCAGAGGACCAGACAGGCGAAAGCTATGCCTTAGATGCGGAGAAGAGGGTCATAAGGCACAGGATTGCAAGAAGGAAGAATATTGTCCAATCTGCAAGGCTAAGGGACACAGAGCCGACTCGGGAATGTGCCCTATCTTCCGGAAAGCTTTATCAGAGGCAGGGCGAAATTATCAAACATCGCAATGCCCAGTATAATCCATATAAATAGCATGCGGTGCCAGGCTGCACATGAACTACTCAACGCCACAGTAGCAGATCTCAACAGCGACATAATTATCATCAGTGAGCCTAACAAAAAGATAATTAACACGGGAGACTGGTTTAAAGAAATAAAACTTGACGCTGCAATCAGAGTTGTCAATAAGGAAATAATTGTGCTTAATCATGGAAGTGGGATAGGTTTTGTGTTGGTTGAGTTGAAGGAAGCATTTATTTACAGTTGCTACTTCTCACCAAATGATACCCTCGAACAGTTGGAAGCGTCACTGGAAAACTTAAAACAACATTTAAGAGTCTCAAATAAGCAAAAACTGATAGCGGGTGATTTTAATGCCAAATCTCCCTACTGGGGAAGCCGAGTAATGGATGTAAGGGGTGATTTAATCATGGATTGGCTATCCGAACTGGATCTAGTCATAATAAATGAAGGGAACACCCCGCCATTCTTGTTATTGCGGGAATAGCTCCTATAAAACTTCTTGTTGAAGAGAGAGACACGCTTTATAAAGAAAGGAGCTGTGAAAACAAAAATGAACTGCGAAAAAAGGCTCCAAAATGCTCGAAAGTTGGCAAGAGTACTGGGAAGCCTCAGAGAGGGGTGAGTGGACGAGACTCCTGATTCCAAAATTGGATCCATGGGTCACAAGAAGGCACGGACAAGTTACCTACTACCTGACGCAGGCACTTAGTGGCCACGGGTGCTTCAAAGACTACCTGCACAGTATTGGGCGCGAAGCAGACAACCAGTGCGTTTATTGTGATAAGACAGATAGTGTGTATCACACAATCTTCGAATGCCCTAGGTGGTCATATACACACATATACACTTCAAAAACAAAAAGAATTTTAGAAACTAGCACACTCACGGAAACAATGCTTAGGAGTGAAGAAGACTGGTCTGCAACAGAAATGATGATAAGGGACATACTAAGCATGAAAGAACAGGATGAACGGACAAAACAACATAGACAACAAAAGCTGAAAACAACCTGAACCCCTAATCACCTTCCGTGGATGGGGGATGTAAGGACATCAAGTAAGATCGAAGCCAACGCCATCTTGAAGATATGCGAAAAGCGGTTCCAAGATGCCCGTGAGTTTCCAGGGGGGGCACTTATCAAGTCAACTGAATGTGCTTGCTACGTCCCCCATCAAAAAAAAAAAAAAAGTCTTGTCTGTCTAGTCTTGTCTGTCTAGTCTTGTCTGTCTAGTCTTGTCTGTCTAGTCTTATCTGTCTAGTCTTATCTGTCTAGTCTTGTCTGTCTAAGTCTTGTCTGTCTAGTCTTGTCTGTCTAGTCTTGTCTGTCTAGTCTTGTCTGTCTAAGTCTTGTCTGTCTAGTCTTGTCTGTCTAGTCTTGTCTGTCTAGTCTTCTCTGTCTAGTCTTGTCTGTCTAGTCTTGTCTGTCTAGTCTTGTCTGTCTAGTCTTGTCTGTCTAGTCTTGTCTGTCTAGTCTTGTCTGTCTAGTCTTGTCTGTCTAGTCTTGTCTGTCTAGTCTTGTCTGTCTAGTCTTGTCTGTCTAGTCTTGTCTGTCTAGTCTTGTCTGTCTAGTCTTGTCTGTCTAGTCTTGTCTGTCTAGTCTTGTCTGTCTAGTCTTGTTTGTCTAGTCTTGTCTGTCTAGTCTTGTCTGTCTAGTCTTGTCTGTCTAGTCTTGTCTGTCTAGTCTTGTCTGTCTAGTCTTGTCTGTCTAGTCTTGTCTGTCTAGTCTTGTCTGTCTAGTCTGTCTAGTCTTGTCTGTCTAGTCTTGTCTGTCTAGTCTTGTCTGTCTAGTCTTGTCTGTCTAGTCTTGTCTGTCTAGTCTTGTCTGTCTAGTCTTGTCTGTCTAGTCTTGTCTGTCTAGTCTTGTCTGTCTAGTCTTGTCTGTCTAGTCTTGTCTGTCTAGTCTTGTCTGTCTAGTCTTGTCTGTCTAGTCTTGTCTGTCTAGTCTTGTCTGTCTAGTCTTGTCTGTCTAGTCTTGTCTGTCTTGTATTTTACGATAAAATATTAAGAACATATGTAGAAAAGGATGTAACACTAGTAGCATATGCCGACGACCTTGCCGTTGTGGTATCTGCTCGGACACCACAGATCCTGGAAGATCGCGTAGGACATGCTGTTAACAAAATCAGCCAGGAATTGAGGGAAATGGGTGTCAAGCTCGCCCTTAAAAAAACAGAGATGGTCCTTCTAGCCGGGCGATACAAGATGCGCAACCTAACAACTGAAATAGAAGGAACGCTGGTTCAGAGCGTAAAATCTCTTAAATATATGGGGATACACGTGGACAAAGATATTAGAATGACCACACATATTAAGAAGACATGCGAGAAGGCTAACAATACTCTGATGGCTCTAGCAAGAATTATGCCTAATATTGGAGGGCCAAGATCAAGGAGGCGTAGAATACTTGCGCATGTAGTCTCTTCTATACTTTTATACGGGGCGCCTATATGGGCTCAGACACTACGACACAAAAGATACGAGGGAATGATGGAGAGTATTAACAGGAAGTTAGCAATACGTGTAGCAGCGGCCTATAGGACCGCCTCCACCATAGCCGTACTTGCAATTGCAGGAATACCACCTATTAAGCTACGCGTGCAAGAAAGAATTTATATTCATGAGAGAGGGAGGCTTGCAAAATCGGAAGCAAGAGAAATAATGTACAATGCCTGGCAACAAAAATGGACAGAGTTTACAGGGTGGACAAAAACTTTTATTAAAGATATTCGAAAGTGGAGCAATAGGAAGTGGGGTGACTTGGACTACCATTTAACCCAAGCATTAACTGGACATGGCGTGTTCACTACATATCTGAAGAGAATTGGAAGAGTGACACTGATGAATGTTGGTATTGCGGAACCGAGATGGTGGATTCTCCAGAACATACTCTGTTCCAATGCCCGATGTGGGATCAGATAAGAAGTATTGCCCACAATAAATGCCAAGTGCAAGTTACGAAAGAAAACGCGGCATCACTGCTCCTCCAGACGAAGGACGACTGGGACGCTATAACAGAGATGCTACGGGAGATTATGAGAGGAAAGGAGGCTGAAGAACAAAGAAGGAAATCCCTGAACGATTAATTGAGTAAAACAAAATATGAAAACGCTCTCCTCGAAGTAATGCTTGATGGCAGTTCCGGGGCGACGCGGGAAGTCTAAAAGAAGATCTCTCCAGAATGGTTAACTTATTCTGTACTGTATTTTTCTTGCAAATAAAAAAGTCAGTCAGTCTTGTCTGTCTAGTCTTGTCTGTCTAGTCTTGTCTGTCGAGTCTTGTCTGTCTAGTCTTGTCTGTCTAGTCTTGTCTGTCTAGTCTTGTCTGTCTAGTCTTGTCTGTCTAGTCTTGTCTGTCTAGTCTGTGTGTCTGTCTAGTCTTGTCTGTCTAGTCTTGTCTGTCTAGTCTTGTCTGTCTAGTCTTGTCTGTCTAGTCTTGTCTGTCTAGTCTTGTCTGTCTAGTCTTGTCTGTCTAGTCTTGTCTGTCTAGTCTTGTCTGTCTAGTCTTGTCTGTCTAGTCTTGTCTGTCTAGTCTTGTCTGTCTAGTCTTGTCTGTCTAGTCTTGTCTGTCTAGTCTTGTCTGTCTAGTCTTGTCTGTCTAGTCTTGTCTGTCTAGTCTTGTCTGTCTAGTCTTGTCTGTCTAGTCTTGTCTGTCTAGTCTTGTCTGTCTAGTCTTGTCTGTCTAGTCTTGTCTGTCTAGTCTTGTCTGTCTAGTCTTGTCTGTCTAGTCTTGTCTGTCTAGTCTTGTCTGTCTAGTCTTGTCTGTCTAGTCTTGTCTGTCTAGTCTTGTCTGTCTAGTCTTGTCTGTCTAGTCTTGTCTGTCTAGTCTTGTCTGTCTAGTCTTGTCTGTCTAGTCTTGTCTGTCTAGTCTTGTCTGTCTAGTCTTGTCTGTCTAGTCTTGTCTGTCTAGTCTTGTCTGTCTAGTCTTGTCTGTCTAGTCTTGTCTGTCTAGTCTTGTCTGTCTAGTCTTGTCTGTCTAGTCTTGTCTGTCTAGTCTTGTCTGTCTAGTCTTGTCTGTCTAGTCTTGTCTGTCTAGTCTTGTCTGTCTAGTCTTGTCTGTCTAGTCTTGTCTGTCTAGTCTTGTCTGTCTAGTCTTGTCTGTCTAGTCTTGTCTGTCTAGTCTTGTCTGTCTAGTCTTGTCTGTCTAGTCTTGTCTGTCTAGTCTTGTCTGTCTAGTCTTGTCTGTCTAGTCTTGTCTGTCTAGTCTTGTCTGTCTAGTCTTGTCTGTCTAGTCTTGTCTGTCTAGTCTTGTCTGTCTAGTCTTGTCTGTCTAGTCTTGTCTGTCTAGTCTTGTCTGTCTAGTCTTCTTCTTGTCTGTCTAGTCTTGTCTGTCTAGTCTTGTCTGTCTTGTCTGTCTAGTCTTGTCTGTCTAGTCTTGTCTGTCTAGTCTTGTCTGTCTAGTCTTGTCTGTCTAGTCTTGTCTGTCTAGTCTTGTCTGTCTAGTCTTGTCTGTCTAGTCTTGTCTGTCTAGTCTTGTCTGTCTAGTCTTGTCTGTCTAGTCTTGTCTGTCTAGTCTTGTCTGTCTAGTCTTGTCTGTCTAGTCTTGTCTGTCTAGTCTTGTCTGTCTAGTCTTGTCTGTCTAGTCTTGTCTGTCTAGTCTTGTCTGT